>JAMPIV010012568.1:0-89838 GCA_024509875.1 Oreohelix idahoensis
TTGCTTATTCTTGAGTAAATTTATTTCATGTTTTGTATTCGATCACTTCCTGATATATATTGTATACACACGGTTTACTCCTTGGTTGCAGGAAGTGGACGGTCTTGACTCCTGCTTTGACATGACAGCCGACGTCAGTTTTTGATTTGGGACAAGCTGCGTCTCTAACCGGCATTGCTTGTGTCGTTTGACCATTATGTAATCGGAATGTGTCCAGTAGGACCTGCTTTTCAAAAGTGTTAATTGCCTTTGGGGCCTCGTTATCTTTTACCTGCAACGATCGATTACTATCACTGCCGTATGCTTTCATTAATCAGTATAATGATCAGATAGTTTAGCAGTGTGTATGGAATTTTGGGCACGTAAGTTGACTGTTCCATAAATCTGAAGAGTCTCCGAATCAAGGACCGTAGAGACATGTACTTAGAAAAAGCTCCGATGTCATACCATACTCCAATGTGGAGTACTGTGTAACTAATCTATGTGAAACGAGCCAAGAAGTTCGGCCTTGTTACTGGACTACTGCGTGTGGGGGGCCAGGGAGATTGTGTGTGATGGGCCAAATTTTAATATATATATTATAAATCTGGAAACGGAATATGCATGGATAACCTGGAGGGTATTTCGCAGGCCACTGTAATAAGGAGTGTCAGCCTGACGTGAATGCACTCTTACCACAGGACGTCGGGAGGACGGTTCCTGAAATAAAAAATATTCTTAAAATCACCCGTACAGTTTCTGGGGGCCACGCATTGGATGCCTTTCAAGTGAAGAGCGCTAACGAATCTGGACTATTTTTCAAAATGGCGGCATGCATCGTCTGCCAACTGTTTTATGAATGGAAGGGATTTCCTCAATATGAATGTGCCTCATAGTTGTCATAAGTTATAAAAGACTGACCATTGTTACACAGAGTCATAGGAAAGGACTATCTTCATCCAAGAATCACGGATTCTATCAACATCATGGAACCAGATCGAAGTCCTTCGATGTCAGCACTGAAGCAATTCTAAGCCTAAACCAAATACTATGCTACAATCATCATACTCCCTTGCTTGTCGAGTCTCCAAGTGGGCAATTGTTTTCTTGGCCAAACAGATAAGTCTATTTATTGTTACATACAGCTGGGTATGAATACAATCTGTTTGCCTGATATCTGACTTCACCATTGTGTTTTCCTTACGTGTTTTGGTTTTGTAACTCGCGGGGCTGGATGGAGGGACTTGGTTTGTGATCATTCAATACCGCGGAGAAGCTAGGTCGAATGAGCAAATCAAGCGTTTATAGGCATTATCTGTGTGATTCAGATTAGAGGACCCAGCATAACTCTGCTGGTGTATAAATGTTTGGCCTCTATTGAATTTAACGATCCATTTTTGTTAGCTGTGTAGTCATGTGTAATCTATTGTTTGTTTTCATAAGTAATGTCATTGTTATATTTTATTTGTTTCGATTACATTATTGTTTGTAATATTGTCTACTCTCAATGACTATCAGTTTTATTACATGATGTCCTAATTGTTGTGAATATGCGTTCTTGTTTGTCTAGTTGTTATCAGAGCATTTAGTTTTAAATTAAATTCATATTTATTATTTATAGTTATTCCTTTGTTATTAATAAAAATTTTTAAAATTCCTTTAAAATTGCTCGAATATAGTCTATAATTTTTTTTACTTTTTATAGATTCTGTTTTTTTCATTACTCCATGTTGTTTATCTGAATACTATACTATTTTTATTAATAAATTAAGATCTGATATTAGTTTATGAGTATTAAAAATATTTTTTTAAAAATTTGCCTTTTTTTTTTATAATAATTTGTTTTTAAAAATTAAGTTGTGTTTTAAATTTTTTTGTATTTAATTTATTATGATATATTAGCAAAAATTATTTTATAATTTAAAGGAATAACTTGCTACAGCTCTTCCGGGACGGAACTTAAAAATATTGGATAGGTTAGCTGTTAAAAATTTTTATATTATGTTTTTATTAAATTTATTGTAAACATATATATTTGTATAGCAACTTCGCACCAAGCCAGCATTGGCTTATATTTATTATTTTTTTTAGATACTCCTATAGGATTAATTTTGTTAGACCACAACCATTTAGCTACCAAATAACCCACCTTTTAGGCATATTTCACAAACACTTTAGACTACTCCCATTAGTAACCACTTTTTTTTTTATATCCTATACAGGCAATTGGAGGGACAAAAGGAGATCCTCTATCGAGTGGCTACCATTTTAACAGATCAATATTAGCCTTTTCTTTATTAAACATACTTACACACTTTATTATTCCTCAATTTCAAGCACCCAGCTATTCAACCAATACCCCAGCTTGAACTGTGAATAATTATTTATACATACAGACCATTCAATTGCCAATCCTGGATGAATAGTGTATTTGGGGGGGTGTTCATACACCTGCCAAAAACAACCAACAATTAGCACATACAAATATAACATCCAATCCACACCCGACCATTTCATGCAACCTAACACTGATTCGAACCCCATTGAGAGCCATATAACCACTTTCTTAATCTACAACTTTACATGTGATCTTCAAATATATTCATTGGTTCACCAATAACTTTATGTCCATCCACATGGATTAAACGATTCAAAACGGACAATATCCAGACTGTTAAGGTCATTTAAACACAATACTTCTACAATTATACTGAAGCGGGCTTACGTTATACTTTTTCAAATCCATTATACCCTGATCTAAAACTCAGAAATCAAATATAAATAAATTAACTCTTAATTGTAATATAACTTCAAAAACTAACATTATTCAAACCAGTCAACAACTGACAAAAAATCCACCATACATAACCGACCAATACAACTATTGAACATTTGTTAGCATTTGATTCCTAAGACACACGGATATTTACTTCTTTAGTTCTAAAACTATAAATATCACACTTCACCAAAAAATAAGACCCGCGACTTTTACACTAACATTCAACTTACAAAGAACACTAACTACCTAAACTAACCACATTAACCTAACATACATCTACAATTAAACCCACTCATTACACATCACCTATCATAAACCATCCATATCACCTTCCCTTACCCCAACCAATATATCAATCCCACCATTTATTTCATTAATACAAACCAACATCATTTACCTCCACAATACAAACCCAATACAACCCAAAATACCATACAACTCAAGACCACCCAAACAAATAAACTTTAACCCCCACCTACCCACCCCCACACCATACCCCACCCAACACCAACCTCAGGAAGACAACTTTAAGCCAACACCCCCCATCCAACACACGCCCACTCAATGGCCACCCCATCCACCCCACCGAAGAACTCCCCCCACCCCCCACCACACCCACCCCACCCACCACCCCCACGCGCCAACCCCCGGTCCTCTACGCCCCCCTCGGCGGACCGACAAGAGAACAACCAATGCACAAAAAACACTCTCGGGTGAACCCGCCCCGCCACCGCCCAATACCTCCAGCCCATCAAGAAACCCTCCCCCGCAAAGACCCCCCCTCCCACACCCCCCGGTCCACCCCCGGCAATAATCAGAACCATAATGTATTGTAGCCCCCGCAAATTCACGCCCCGCCGTAGACCCCACCCCCCCCCCCCGCACCCCCCCCCCCCCACGCCCACTTAATTGCCCCCCCCCTCCCCCCCCCTCACCGGAGGGACCCCCCGCCCCCCCCCCCCCCATTACCCCGCCACCCCCCCCCCCGTCGCCCGCCACGGCCGCGCCCCCAAAGTACCCCCCCCCCCCCCATTGCCCAACCACGCCACCCCCCGCCACCCCCGCCCATAATAAGTTAGCACCCCCCACTTCACACCCACTGGTGGCAACCACCCCACACCCCCACCCCCCAAAACCAACCCCATCGTTGATAAGGTGGACATATCCATGAAAACCCAAAAATAGTAATAAAAAAGCATAACCAAAAAAAAGAAAAAAAAACCACTAAAAACCCCACATCCAGAGGTAATAAAAAAAACCTACCCCATATCCCCTACATGTACTACCATCGCTACTGACCCCTACAATTGCCATCTAAGAGAAACAAAACAAACAACAAAACCCCAACCACACAAAATCCACAAAAAAAATACCCCTTCCTTACCGGGGGAATCCCACATTCCCTCCCAAAACGCTACTACATAACCAGCACATACAAAAACCCTCACCCGGCACAACACAAAAAAACCTCCCCAACACAAAAACGCCACCAACACACCATATACGAATAGGATTATAATATAGATACCAGAACATAACACACAACATCTCCACATAAAGAAGAAACCACACCACCCCCGCAACAACACAATACCCCTCCCTAAAACCACACAAAAACACCCCCCCCGACAAAAAAAAACATAATACCAAGAACCAACAAACAAAAACAAAAAACCCAACAACAACCCAAACAAAACAGCGAAAACAAAAAACCCACCCCCCCCCCAAGACCCCGACCCACGCCCGCCCCCATGGGGGGGGGCATATACCTCTCGATCTGGCGTGTAAAAAACATTATCGACATATGTTATCATTACCTGGAACCATTATATGGTGGCTAAAAAAAATGAAGATGTAGAACAAAAAAAAAAAGACTATACAATTGGCAAATGCTGAAAAAAAAAAAGGAAAAGAAAAAATGAAAAAAAAATTCAGAGTTTAAAAAAAAAAAAAATAATGTTATTGAATAATTCACAAAGAACAATTAAAAGGAATCAGTGGAAAACAGAAATCGCCAACTTAATTAAAATAGAAACGCTCATTGATAATGAAACCTTATAAAAAAAAGACGCAAGAATCGATCGATTCCTTAAAAAAAAAGAAAAAAAATATTGAAAATCTATGAAACAAAAAATGCCCATCAACTGTGGAAAATCAACTGGTAAAAAATCAAAAATGGGTAATCCCCTTCTCCCAGGTCCCAAAAAAAATATGATGTGAATATGGCTAAAAAAAAAAAGAAAACTAGATGGACAAATGCAAGATACCAGCTGTGTTTTCGAAAAACAATTTAAAGGGAAAAAACAAAAAAATGGTTGCAGATAAACAGGGGTGAAAACAAGGCTTGTATATGGCTCGAAAAACCATAAAAATTTTGGAATAGCTAATGATAAAAAAAAAAAAATTACCAAAAAACGTCAAATATAAAAAAAATAAAAACTATACCACAATGAACTACAAAGGTGTAGAAAACAAAAAAAAAAATTCCATAAATTCAAGCTCCAAAAAAAACCCCTGGAAAATTTCGTCTTGGGTCCCTTCGCAAAGATGTAGCCATTGACCTTTCCTTTTCTTTTCCTTTAAAGTTCAACAAAAAGCCAGCGGGACAATCAAAAGAAGCAATAAATAAAATATTGTTTCAAAAGAAAAAAAAAATCTCCTCCTCGGTTAAAAAAAACCAATCAAAAAAATAAATAAAAAAAAAAAAAAAAAAACTGGAAAAAAAAAAAGAAAAGGCTTATAATAAATAAACATCTGTCTGATCTAAAAAAACTCAGTTATAGTTTCAAATGCATATTGAACGGTGAAAAACTACCTAAATAACAGAAAGTAAAAGTTTCAAAAAATCCTTAGGCAGATAAAATTGAACTCCAGGTTGGAGAAAAAAACGGGAAAAAAAGAAAAAAATACTATAAATTGCAACCGGTGGGCGAGGTTATTTATTAACCAAAACCGCAAATTACGCCAACTTTGGCCTGGTGATGAAGCTTACGTATTATTACCCAGGAGAGATAACAAATTATTAGTCTCATGGAGAGGACCTTACAGGATTGTGGAGAAACTGTCTGATGTTGATTATATTGTCTCAGTAGAGGGAAAAGAGAAAACTTTTCATATCAATATGTTACAGCAGTTTCATACACGTCCACCATATCTAAGACCAGTCTTTGAGGCTCTTGATCAATCTGTCTGTCGTCAGTCTTCTTTGGCGGTCATACAGGAAGAAGGGTCTAATTTGACTGATGGTAATGACTCACTATTGGTATTACCTAGTCTTCACTACTTGTCTACTGAAAGTTGGAAAGATGTTGATATATCACCAACTCTATCTTCTTTCAAGAAAGAACAGGTTACTTCTATCTTACGTTCTTTTACTGATGTCCTTACTGATGTCCCAGGAAACACTGATATCATCGAACATGATATTATTCTGACAGACTTTCAACCTATTAAGTTGAAACCTTACCCTATTCCTATACATTTACAATGTCAGGTTAAAGAGGAACTAGAACAGATGGTGAAATTAAATGTCATTTCTCCATCTCATTCCCCTTATAGTTTTCCGATGGTTTTGATCGGGAAAAAAGACAAATCTATACGTATATGCATAGATTTTAGACGTCAAAATTTGGTCACCATCCACGACGCGGAACCACTACCCGTGTTGGAGTCTTTATTAGATAGACTAGCTACAGCTACATTTTTCTCTAAATTTGATCTATCTAAAGGCTATTTCCAAGTACCATTAACGGAACGATCCAAGCCTTATACTGCATTTGCTACTCCATTAGGACTTTTTCAATTCAATTATATGTCTTTTGGTTTAGTTAACGCACCTGCGACCTTCGTTCGCATGATGAGACGACTCTTCTCTGACACAGACGACCTTATTACTTACATTGACGACATTTGTCTGTTTCATCAATCATGGGATGAACATTTGAAGGGTATTCAATCCTTACTTACCACTCTACGTCGTCATAATTTATCTGCACGTCCATCTAAGACTAAGATTGGATTTCAGGAGATTTCATTTTTAGATTATAAAGTAGGAGGAGGTTTTTTGAAAACAGAGGATACTACTATCTCTAGGATTCTAAACCTTGATATACCTAAAACCAAAAAAACAGGTTAGAAGTATTCTGGGGCTCCTAAACTTTTATCGCAAGTTTATCCCTAATTTTGCAGAGTATACGTCCGTGTTGTCATCACTGGTGAAGAAAGAGTCACCAAATAAGTTTGTTTTTAGCCAGGATGGTCATGTGGCTTTAAATAGATTAAAATGTCTGTTTTCCAAGTTACCTATATTGAGATTGCCTGACCCTTCTAAACATTTTATTCTTAGAGACGACGCTTCAAAAACGTCCATTGGAGGTTCGCTGTTACAAGAATGGAAGGGCTGTTTACATCCAACACTTTATGTTAGCAGGAAGCTAACGCCGACGGAGCAACGTTACCCGGTCATTGAGAGAGAGCTACTGGCTCTTGTGTTCTGCTTCTCTAAACTGCAACGCTACCTGCTTGGTGCAAGTTTCACACTCGAGACTGACCAAAGAGCATTTTCTTACCTGAAAACAGCGAGATTCAAGAATGCTAAAGCAGCGCGTGCCTCACTGGCTCTTCAACCTTATAATTACCAGATTAAACCCATCGCAGGAAAGGTGAACGTGATGGCCGATGTTCTATCCAGATGCGTGAAGCATCCGCTATCGCCAGTTGTCTCCGCAAATGCTGCTTCAATCCAACTTTGATGCTCAATGATAACACTACTTCCTTTGGGACAAGTCAGGAACTATTTCGCAAAAAGGTGGCATCATGAACTAAGGCACATGCCTTCGTTTAACTTATATAGTGCATACTTCAGATATTACAGCCACATTGCTTCGTCATGCACTTATACCGGTTGAAAAACTAGAGACACTATGCCAAGCAACATGATGATGATGAATTACTATCCATCCAAAATCAAGATATATATTCAAGCGTTCGTCATATGATGTCTAATGCAATTGCTCAGGAACAATACTTCGCTACTTCATACACGTTGTACAATGACTTTTGTCAGTATGACAATCCAAGTCGTTACAATTCAGATACTTTGCTGCAATTTCCAATATGTTTTGCAAGAATTAACTGTCTCAAACGTTCAGTAAAAAGGGAAGTAACTAAAATTACTGACTACAAAGTTCAAAAATGGACATAACAAAGAAATTATATTTCATCATATACTTAAAAAATTCTCAAGTACAGAATGAACAATACTATCTGTGCTGTATATGCTATTGCATGGAAGATAAACATCGACAACCGACATAGATGGAAAATGGATTTTCTTCAATGAACTATTTCTTTCCGGCATATATACTTAACGGGAAATCAATAACACTGATGTGCGAACTAGTGACTCACTGAAACTTTAATTCTTTTAAATACGTCTACAGGAAGAACGGTGTATGGTCTAACATGACCAGTTTTAATAACACTGGTGATATTACATTGGTTCATTAGTGTATCATTATATGAATTGAATTACAGTGGTGCTTACACTTAGTATAACCTATATCCTTCATATGTGTAGATATTAAGTAATATATCTTCATATGACATCTCATTAACATTGTCATTCACCACATGACATTGCATACATACAAATATTAATAACTATTTTGACATATTGTCACAGTCACCACTTATATTTTAACTTGTCTGCCTCATTTGTTCTATTCTGTCTTTGATTGCTTATTATGCATTTCATTTGATAGATAGGTAGACTTACATACCGACACGACTTAGGGCGTTTGTTGACATGGTATGCTGTGTGAGTGCCATGACTGACATATTGACTTTTCTTCACTGCCTTCTAATTAATGTAGTTACCTCACATTTGTGTCAAAAGAGCGTCTGCTAACGATAATGGGTTTAGTTACGTTATTACTAAATACCACACCTTGTGTGTTAAATTGTCGATTATGGAGCACGCCCCTAGGTGCTATTATAATGATGACAGTTGAGTATTTGGATATTGTCATATGGTTTCTCCAGTGACCTTGTAAGATTGTACTATGAAAATAATGAAAAGTTCCTTTTCATTATTTTAATCCAGGGGGGGGGGGGGGGGGGAGTAAATGATATGAGTAAATATCATGTCATGTTTTGTATTCGATCACTTCCTGATATATATTGTTTACACACGGTATCCCGTGGTTGCAGGAAGTGACGTCTTGACTCCTGCTTTGAATTGACAGCAGACGTCAGTTTTGATTTGGGACAAGCTAGCGTCTCTAACCGGCAGTCTGCTTGTGTCGTTTGACCAGTATGTATGGAATGTGTCCAGTAGGACCATGATTAAGCATGTTTAATTTTATAATGTTATTAAATAGAGATATTTTTTACAGACTAACACAGAACATGCTTAATCATTCACAGACATATATCTTTTAAATACAGAAAACGATAGAAATATATTTAACAGACGAATAATACATACGACGTAACACTCAATTGATATGACAAAACAAGTGGTTCTTTTTTCCAGAAGACTTGATCTTTCAAGAACAACATGTTAGTTTTTACGCGGACCTAGGGGTAGATATGTTCAAAGACGTGATTTCCGTACCTGATGTCACGTTAACACACCTCTTCAAAACCCTCCCAGCCAACGTCTCTTTTTCGTTATGATGCGAGCGGGAGGCAGATTTGCACCACACGTTGCGCCAAGCAAACAATTCTCGTACTGATTAAACATGACCTGTAATGAAATTTCTTATCGATTATCCATGTGTTCTAAGTTGGGTTCGCGTGGAAGGTAGTGAGTACTGGATGTTGTTTGGTTTTGAAATATACAACTTGGTTGTAATGTAGACACGAAATAAATTTATCGGCTGAATAAATAAAGACATACGACCGGTGATTCTCAAAATATGGTGCGCGGAAAGCGTATTTGAGGGTCAGCGAGGTGAACACTATGTTCCTTATAATCGAACACCTTCTTTTGATATTGTCATATCCTCGCGGTACAACTCTTATCTACAAAAGATCTCTGGGACCTCAATAATTTGTAAGACATCCTAGGGTTCTTAGACTAAACCGTTTGAGACACGTTGTTCTATAATAAAGTATTCTGTACCCTATCAGCCGGGGCACAACTTTTCTAAAATATTGAACCCTGTACAATCTATGTTAACCAAGAAAGATAAAGTGACATATGGTGATGCTCAACATCTAAACTCTCTGTATACAGCTACCTACAGACACACACACAGATACCTACAGGTATATGCACCAACACATAAACTACCTGGGCGACAAGATCTTCCACTCTGTACAACAACCAAGAAACCATACAACACACAATACAACACACCTCTCGCGATTAATTACGCGCTTAGTCAGATCCTGGCTAACCCACCCCAAGCCTGTTTTTTTTTTCTTCATAGACAATGGCGTGATAACGACAGACACTCACCTTGTTGAAGATGGTTACACGAAAAATACGTGACAGACTCGTCAAGTAATCCGAACCGCTTGTGTTCTGAGGGCTCCTAGTGGTATCCGAAAAAGAAGTGCGGTTATACGTCACACATAGATCAACTAACTTTGTCAATAAATATATAAAATGTATCTAGTGTTTTCTCTTTTATATTTCTATATATATATATATATATATATATATATATATATATATATATATATATATATATATATATATATATATATATATATATATATATATATATATAAATAACTAAATAGCGTCTAACTGTTGTAATATTGTCTATCTATCTGTAATATGTACGTATAACTGTATGTAAAATAATCATCACACAACACGCCCGCCATTAATGAACTTATATATTACTATATACCAAGACTTCTCCTCCTCCACGTTCCTCCAACACATTTTCGTTATATAAAAGTCACGCGGTTGTAGACTGTATAAACAAACACACCAACACACATAACAAAACAATTCCACAACACACAAAAATCCGCCCTAACCTAACCCCACCTGCTACATTACACCCATACCTCATCACCGACGTCTCTTCACTCCCACCTCTCAACGCTGGTCCACTCGCCTGCTACACCCCAAAAATGTACACAGATGCATCCTGACAACGTCACCTTATCTCCCCTCAACCTCTAAAATATCTCTCTTCCACCTCCAAAACCATTCCACAACACACAATAATCCGCCCTAACCTAACCCCACCTGCTACATTACTCCCGTACCTCGTCACCGACGTCTCTTCACTCCCACCTCTCAATACTGGTCCACTCACCTGCTACACCCCAAAAATGTACACAGATGCATCCTGACAACGTTACCACATCTCCCCTCAACCTCTAAAATATCTCTCTTCCACCTCCAAAACCATTCCACAACACACAATAATCCGCCCTAACCTAACCCCACCTGCTACATTACACCCGTACCTCGTCACCGACGTCTCTTCACTCCCACCTCTCAATACTGGTCCACTCACCTGCTACACCCCAAAAATGTACACAGATGCATCCTGACAACGTCACCACACCCCCCCCCCCTCAACATCTAAAATATCTCTCTTCCACCTCCAAAACCATACCACATCACACACACAAATCCCTCCTAACCTAACCCCACCTGCTACATTACACCCGTACCTCGTCACCGACGCCTCTTCACTCCCACCTCTCAATGCTGGTCCACTCGATTGCTACACCCCAAAAATGTACACAGATACATCCTGACAACGTCATCACATCTCCCCTCAACATCTAAAATATCTCTCTTCCACCTCCAAAACCATACCACATCACACAAAAATATCACCCCTAACCTAACCCCACCTGGTACATTACACCCATGCCTCGTCACCGCCACCACAAAAAAACCTCCACTCGACCACAACACACTATTAGCGAACTAATATAGTGCTATATAAAAGTCACGCGCCACCACAAAGCGCCACCACATTTCCCTTATATAAAAAGTCATCCTGCCATCTTGCCCCTGCATCACTCCTGCAGAATTAATATGTCTATAAATAACGTCTTCTTGTTATCTAAACATATCTCTATATAAAAAGTCATGGTCCTCCTCCTCTCCTCCTCCTCAATTCCTTAAATAAAAAGTCATCCCACCATCTTGCGCCATATAACCTCTTCTTGTTATCTCAAGTCCGCCATGTTTTATAAAAAGTCATATGCATCCGCCTGATGCTCCACCTCCACACTGAGTATTTCCTTATATAAAAAGTCATGCACCAACACCTGATGCTCCACCTGCACATTTTCCTTATATAAAAAGTCATGTACCAACACCTGATGCTCCACCTGCACACTGAGTATTTCCTTATATAAAAAGTCATCCCGCCTGATGCTCCACCTGCACAATGAGTATTTATTTATATAAAAAGTCATGCAATACAACAACCTACTTATCTCCCCCTTGTTATCTCAAGTCCGCCATCTTACTCCACCACATTTCCCTTATATAAAAGTCATGTACCAACGCCTGCTGCTCCACCTGCCCACTGAGTATTTCCTTATATAAAAAGTCATCACCCTCCGCCTGATGCTCCACCTGCACACTGAGTATTTCCTTATATAAAAAGTCATGCAATACAACAACCTACTTATCTCCCCCTTGTTATCTCAAGTCCGCCATCTTGCGCCATATACCCTCTTCTTGTTATCTCAAGTCCGCCATCTTGCACCTGCACCTTTTCCTTATATAAAAAGTCACGCGCATCCGCCTGCGCCTCCGCCTGAAATCTAACGCCTGAAATCGATCGGCGCCACCTGGCGTTTTTGCTATATAAAAAGTCATGCGCCACCTGCCGCGCCACCTGTGCGCCACCTGAATGATACCTGTTTTGCGCATTCCCTACTACTCGTATGGGATGGGAATTAATATAGAAAAAAGCAAGATATTGATGAATAGCCATAAGAAACATGTTCCGACCAACATTACGTTAAATGGGCAAACGTTAGAAGAAGTTAACACCTTTAAATATCTCGGTTCCACTATATGTAGTGATGGAAGATCAAGTAAGGAAATCAAGACAAGACTTGAGATGGCCTCAGCTGCCATGACAAGGTTGAATGTGATCTTGAAAAGTAACATCAGTTTTCCTGTGAAGATCAAATTATACAAATCACTTATATTATCTATTCTCTTGTATGGGTGTGAGGGCTGGGCACTCACTGCAGATACGGAGCGAAGGATTCATTCTTTCGAGCATAAATGTTATAGAAGAATTTTGCGCATTTGCTATAAAGAGCACAAAACAAATGTCTATGTTAGAGAGAAGATAAACACCTATGCAGGCCACCAAGAACCACTTTTGTCAATAGTGAAACGTCGAAAGCCTGCCTGGTTTGGGCATGTAACTCGTCATGACTCCCTTTCGAAAACGATCCTCCAGGGAACAGTCGAAGGTAAACGGAGAAGAGGAAGGCAAAGAAAATCCTGGGCTGATAACATCAAAGAATGGGCAGGACACGGTTTTTCCACACTTGTACGCATTGCTTAGAATAGAGAGCAGTGGAGAACCCTGTCTGCTAATGCTTCCACCATGGCACCCCTACGACCCATGACGGGTTATGGGTTGAGATGATGATGACTATGGACATATTGTCTGTTACATGTAAATATCTTGACATATATTTGTAAATATATCTATCCATCTAAATTGATTCTCATTGAACTGTAGTCCTGACCAAAACAACTTTAAGCTCAGGATAAATAAAGTTTAACAAAAAAATATTTTAAATATAAAATTTAACAGCTGGAGTTAGTTGAGTTTATCATAATAATTAGTATATGTTTGTATATGTTTTTGTATTGAGATTCTTTGCAACACTCTTACAATACCCTAGACACTTTATGTAGCTTTCAGTCACGCTAGTCAATAAAAATATAACTTAGAGTGAGATCGTAGGGTGGTAACAAGAAAGGTACTCTGTAATACAGTTGTTCATTGTTTACCTCAGAGACCTTCACAGTTGATCTCACTCAAGTACAACTATACGCACACCATTCTTCTTAACATCAAAACCCACCACATATATTGGGGTATCTAAGTCCGAGATTTGAACTTGGCATAGTTAGATAAATGTTGGAAATAGGAATCTCATACAGCATATACTGACTAACTCCAGGAATAAAAATTAGCAGTAGAAACACCCCCTAAGAAGATAAAAATAATTAAGAGGAGATTACAGTGATAAGTTGTCACAGCCATAGTATTTAGTTAATTATAGTCAGTAATTAGTTTAGTTAAGTTTAAGATTGTCTTAGAACCTGATTAGACCTGCTTGAGTTAGAATGGCTGATTTAGCCAAGTTCAGATCTGCCGCTGTGCAGACTGCTAAAGAGATGGGCATGGATGGACCAGAACTGGTCCAGTATGTAACTTCAGAGGTGTCAAATTTATTGCCCGAGAAGATAAAAGATTAGAGAAAGAAGCAGAAAGAAAGTTAGAGGCTGAAAAAGAAATTAAGAGGCTACAGATTGAGGCTGACAAGGAGGCTAGGGCATTAGAGGCAGATAGGGAGGCAGAGATTAAAAGGCTCCAATTAGAAGAGAAAAAGACTGAAAGAGAAGCAGAGGAAAGAAGATTAGCTACAGAAAGAGAAGAAAAGAGATTAGCTGTAGAAAGAGAAGAAAAGAGACTAGCTACAGAAAGAGAAGAAAGAAGACAGGCTGCAGAGAGGGATGCAGAAGATAAGAGATTACAAAGGGAGCATGAGCTACGAATAAGGGAGTTGGAAATTCAAGGCCATGCTCCTGAAAATGGTGCCAGCCCCTTTGCCTCAGATGCCACTGCTAGTCAGGGAGCCTCAACCTCAGCTATGGGTTTTCATTTAGACCATTCTGTTGAGAAAGATGATGACATAGAAGGGTATTTAAGTAGGTTTGAGCTTTTGGCTACTACATATGGGTTAAAGAGAGAGAGAGAGGTGGAGCCTCAAGTTATCCCAGGGTCTTAGGGGAACGGCTTATGAAGTTTTTGCCAAGATGAGCAGAGATGACCAAGACAATTACGACATATTAAAGCAGGCTCTTTTGTTAAGATGTGAAAAAAATGGAGAATTTTAAAGGAAAAAATTTAGGAATGCCAAACTACTGTCGGGTGAGACCTATCACCAGTTCTCTGCACGGTTAGAGACCTATTTGGAGAAATGGACTGCTCTGGGGAAAACCCAAGATCTTAAGGAAATGATCCTGATTGAGCAATTAAGAGAGTCCATGGCTCCAGACCTGAGAAAGTTTCTCATGGAACAAGGTGCAGAGAGGCTGGGTGAGTTACTCAATGTCGCTGAGAGGTATCAGGCAGCCCAAGCAGAAGTAGCTGGCACTAAAAAGAAACAGGTGGACAATTTTAAGGCACCACAAAACTTTAATAGGTTTGACCATAGAGAACAGAACAAAGGTAAGCAACAGTTTGATAGGCCACACAATGACTATAAAAATAAAACCCCACAATTCAATGAAAGGAAATATGATGAAAGAAAATCTTTTAACCAAGGAAAGAGGTGGTGTAAAAATTGTCGGATGGACAACCATAACACCGAAAATTGTAATAGGAGACCTGTAGTAATGGCCACGCTTCAGGTCAGGTCGACTCCTAGAAAGGAGGAGGAACCACCAAAAACTATGTCTCGTAAAGAGTGTAGGAAGGCACAGGCTAAAGATAGATCACTGAAGCCGTGTTTTGACAAACTCCAAAAACTCCATACCCCTCCTAGAAAAGGAGAATTCTATTTGGATGATGGACTGCTTTACCGGACGGATAAAGCAGGATCATACGGGTGTGCACAGTTAGTAGTGCCATCGAAATATAGGGAACGAGTTATGAGACAAACACATGTTCAAGACGGTGGACATCTGAGGATGGGTCGCACCTGTACAAGGACATCTATGTCTTATTACTGGCCAGGAGTGGTTGAAGACATAAGAAAATTTGTCGAGGCCTGCGACCAGTGCAATAAGAAAAATTCCACAGGGTGGAAAAATAATAACCAAATGCGAGAGAAGCATTATGGAAAACCTGGGCCAGAAAATAAAGAGGGAATACCCACACGTGGGAAAATGAATCAGGACCTAGACACGCCACGGGGCAAACTTAGGCCTGGAAAGAAAAATAATTATAATAAAGTGGACAGAGGGGAATGGGAACCCCCTTTTCACAGACAGTCTTCACTCGAATGTTTTACAATGGCCACTATGCAGCGAGTACAAAGAAATGTTTTACCCCAGAATAAGCCGACAATCCCTCGGTCGGAATTATGTGAACTGGGTGAAGATAAAAGAGAGAGAAGATCTCTCACAAGGAAATTACAGTGGGAAGAAAACCCCAAGAAAAAAAATTAGTAGTGGTCGATTTGTGAATGATGATTATAGGAAGAAAAGTCCTCACTATAATGCTTCCAATGGAAAAGACCATACCGGTGCCTGGAAAAATAGGTCAACAATATTAAAGGTCCATATGTAGCCTTGTTAAGGACATGGACCGATGAAAAGGCAGAAGAAAATATTACCTCATCATATCAATATGTGAACGAGCTGACCACTCGTCTTAAAACTGGCTGGAAACTTGCCAATGAAAATTTGAGACAAGCCAGGAAAAAGCATGCTGCCTATTACAATAAAAAAGCGAAGGACAGAGAATTAGCTGTGGGAGAGAAGGTGCTTCTTCTACTGTCCGGCAGCCATAATAAATTGCAAATTGGATGGCAAGGTCCATATACAGTTCTAGAGAAGGTGTCCAGAACAAATTATAAGATAGATAATGAAGGGAAAGAGAAAATCTATCATGTGAATCTCCTGAAAAAATATCTGGACAGAGAAAACCAGGAGGAGACACACCTACTGACCTTGTCTGTTGCAATGGAAATGAAAAAGGAACCACTCACCTCTCATGAATATCCTTTACACCCCTGTGAGACCGCTGCACAGGTAAAAATCAGTACACACTTAACGAAAAATCAGAGGGAGAGAGTTCAACAGGTTCTGGATGATCATACAGATGTGTTAACGGACCGACCGGGGCATACAAATTTATTAGAATATGATATGAAACTCATAGACCCAACACCAATCTGTATGAGAGCCTATTCGATTCCGTTCGCTAAAGAAAAAGCTTTGAAGGAGGAGATAGATTATCTGTTGAGAGAAGGAATTATCTCGCACAGTGAATCTCCTTACAGCTCCAGTGTGGTTCTGTTAAGAAAACCCTCTGGAGAACACAGACTGTGTATAGATTACAGGAAACTGAATGCTGTCACAGAAGGTCAGGTGGATCCATTACCTGATACAAATCAGCTGTTTGCCAGGCTGAATAAAGCTAAATATTTCTCTAAAGTGGATCTGAGCAAAGGCTACTATCAGATTCCAGTAAAGCCGGAGGTTAGACCTTATTTAGCCTTTAGCACCTCGGAAGGACATTATGAATTTAACATGTTGCCATTCGGGCTGAAAAATGCACCGAGTGTGTTTTCGAGGATGATGAGAAAATTACTGGATCCCCTGAATAATCCATGCATCACCAACTTCATGGATGATATTCTCATAGCGACTGAAACATTTGAGGAACACATTAACTCTCTGGATATGTTGTTTAATCGACTTAGAGAGACAAATTTGACCACTAGACCGACAAAATGCTGTGTTGGATGTAAAGAGCTGGAATTCTTGGGACACACAGTACATCAGGGAAACATGACCCCTGACCCCAAGAACCTGGAGAAGTTGAAAAGAGCACCAAGACCACAGACAAAAAAAGATGTGCGATCTTTTGTCTCATTATGTGGTTTCTACCAAAAGTATATTAAAAACTTTAACTCCATATGTGCTCCATTGACTGATTTAACGCGCAAAGGAAATCCTGATAGAATTACTTGGTCAGCGCAGTGTGAATTAGCCTACCAAGAGTTGAAGGAAAAGCTCACAAGCAGGCCTATTTTGAAATTACCTGACTTGAGTCAAGAATTCATTGTGAGAACGGATGCTAGTAATATAGGTTTGGGTGCAGCTCTATTACAAAGGTCAACTTCACTTGATGGGGAATTAACCCCAGTTGCTTATGCTAGCCGTAAGTTGAACTCAGCAGAACAAAAATATTCAACAAGTGAAAAAGAATGTTTAGCTGTCATATGGGCTATAAAAAAGTTCCAGATTTATCTTTATGGTAAATCATTTAAGATCCAAACAGATCATAAACCACTCGTGTGTCTGTCACAAGCAAGGCATGAAAATGCTAGATTATTACGTTGGTCGTTGCTCCTACAGCCATACCAGTTTACCATAGAATATATTCCAGGCAAAACCAATGTAGGTGCAGATTTTTTTAAGCAGACATCCGTATGACGAACATCAGAGTAGTCACCAGGCATAGGTAGTAAATTTATCTATGTGTATTTAGAAGTAGGAACTGACATATGATAGTCTGTTCTAAGTGGGGAGATGTGTGGTGAACTTCTAAATACAATATCTAAATTAGAATATAACAGTATAGTGCATAAAGTCAAAGATAGGATAGTACTACAAATTTTCGGCGAGAATCTTAGTCGTCGCCTACGCCTTCAGCTTATTATTTGATAACGCCTTAGCCGAACCAAAAGGGTACCCAATTTTTCAAATTCGTCCTTGAGACAAACGTAACACTTTCCTAGGTCAACTAAGTATTTGCCTAAATACATTGTAGAGGGGAGAGGGGACGGATAGATAACCAACGCAAATCACGTCTCACAATTGTTTCTAAAAATAAAACTAACTTGCTAGTAGTGCCCTTAGGCATTTTCACAATACGATGAAAAAGTTAGAAAAAGTGGACACTACGGTCAGGGAAACACGCTTAGCTCTTATTGCGAATGACATAAACTCTCGAAATTAGCTTGAAAGTACATGAGAAAAGAATTGAACAGGAGGTAGTTTAAAAAAATCAACAACTAACATGGACAAAAAATATTTAAAATTGAACCAAGCCACGTAGCCCAATAAAAATCATATATTCGTGTACCTGTGGCCTTGCTGACCAAGAATATGTTATCAATTACATAAATAGTCCATTAGATAATCAAATATTGGGGATAATACATAGAGAATCGGAGATACTGTCAGGTCAAGTCATGTCTGCTTAGATTGGATAGCATATTTTTTGGGGAAAAAATTAGGTGAGAGAAAGGCTAAGATAGTACGATGAAAGGGATTGGATGGAATTTGAAGGAAGCCGTAATATTATTGGCTGACCTAAATATACAAATCTAGTTGGTAATAGTAACGCATAGGGTTTGAGATATTTTTTTTTTAAAAAGAATTCATTCAAAAAAAAAGAGATGCTTGGTCTCATTGGCCAAAGCTTTTTTACATGATAGTAATAGTAGAATGCTCGCTGCCATTTTTCCAAAATATTCAGAGGAGCAAGAAGCGATGAGCAGACTTGTGCTTTTTTTAAATAATACTACCATCAGAAAGCAGTCTGAACAGAGGCAGTGACGAAAGTGTGCTAAAATCGATTGCCTAATTCATCGTTACTTGTTTATATTTCCTTGATATGTGGTAAGATTAATTTTATTGACTTTTTAATTAACAAAGGGTTGAGTGTAAGAAAAGGCCATAAAAAAAGATTGTAATTAAATGGTTCCATAACAGACTTAGGCATGGCCTAGATGTTGATCCATCATATAAGGGACTATCTAGAAGTTTAAAACTACAGGACTATATATATGATGGTCATACAGGAACATTACACCTATCTTATTGCATGGAAAAGATTACTGCAGGAATGACAGAGGCGTAGCATCCATTAGGGAAGAGAAAAGAAAACTGGTAAAATTTGTTCCATCAAACTAAAGTGGAGAAGCAGGGTTGTCAGAGAGAGCTGACCATGTCTTTTGTAATGCATATATGTTTACATGTAAATTGGGAGGAATTAGTTTGATATTAAGACAGAACCATAACTTGCATCGACAGGGGTTCCTGCTGGCACTTGTCTGGTGCTAGTACTCGATCAGTGAAGAAGTCTGCAAGATTTCAAAGAGTCTCTGGCACCTACTTGTATTGAAGAAGTCAAGACCAGAGGAGACTGAAGTGTTTGGCCAAACCGACTACAACTGCGGCTTATTCCAGGAACCAGATAAGTGCTATATCTGGCCTGGGACGAATTATCACAAATAGATAATAACCTCCTGTGCTTACAAAAACATTCCTCCTAAAGAAAATAAGGAACAATCATAGTGAACCAAAAGACATTGGAATGATGACCATCCCCAACCTGCTTCCCATTCCCAGTATTTAAATAGAGTAAACAACATCAAAGTGAACATTTGTAACAATGTACTATGGACATATTGTCTGTTACATGTAAATATCTTGACATATATTTGTAAATATATCTATCCATCTAAATTGATTCTCATTGAACTGTAGTCTTGACCAAAACAACTTTAGGCTCAGGACCAATAAAGTTAAACAAAAAAATATTTTAAATATAAAATTTAACAGCTGGAGTTAGTTGAGTTTATCATAATAATTAGTATATGTTTGTATATGTTTTTGTATTGAGATTCTTTACAACACTCTTACAATACCCTAGACACTTTATGTAGCTTTCAGTCACGCTAGTCAATAAAAATATAACTTAGAGTGAGATCGTAGGTTGGTAACAAGAAAGGTACTCTGTAATACAGTTGTTCATTGTTTACCTCAGAGATCTTCACAGTTGATCTCACTCAAGTACAACAATACGCACACCATTCTTCTTAACATCAAAACCCACCACATTAAGGAGAGGTTAAATCACGCCCACGGATATCTCTAGAGCAATTATATGCAGTTATTTTCATTACCTTGGTCAGTACGCCTGCCCAGTGTGGCGTTGCCAAAGTCAACGAGAGAAGTGACTACGATCACAGCAGTGATGGTCCACAGAAGCAGCATCTCAGCGGCATTTCGCATCTCCGTGTTAACCAGAGGAGAGCGCTGAAACGCTTGAGGACTAAGACGGACGGGAGAAACGAGCCGGTCAGGAAGTGAGTAATCGGACGAGGAACGAGCGGCTAGAATCTCGATTTTCCCCTGAGTTCAAGAAAGGTTTTAGATTCTAACATGTCCCCCTAATCTTACATTCCACTTACTATATATAGAGACCCTGAAGAAATGCATTTTATCATTCGTTTGCCAGAGATTTTAAAATACACTAGCGTATAGTTGAATCCTGCTAGATTATCCGAATAGTCGGCTATATTGGAGTGCTATTCTGTTCTGAGCAGACGGTATAATATATTTGTTAAAGTGAGCAGTGGTCTAGTGCTTTCATTTTAGTTCACTGGATTTGTGTGTTAATTTAAACTTATTAAATAAACCCATTTCAAAGTTCCAGTTGTAAACTAAATGATATAGCTATAAGTTAATTCCCAAGCCACTATACTGTTTAGTTCTGTGTGTATATATATATATATATAATTAATTTTGGAAGCCGTATAGCTAACTGAATTTTTCCAGAAACAAAGCACCCCCAAGAACGTTTAAAATAAACATTGTCTGTTAAAGATAAAACTGGAGCAGAACATTGCCAGAACCGATACATATAATTTTACTGTTCTACTGTGGAAATAAGAAATAACATTTAAGAACACTGACAGTTTTTTCGTCATCACGCTAGAGAATATTGTCTACCACCAGCGGTGAATAATACCTGAGACCACACTATTCACACCCCCGTATCTGTGACTGTGCCATCCTATAGAAACCTTTTGATATAAAACCAACAGAACACTGAGGCTTCATCTTCTAGCGATTCTCGGGCAAATCTGTGCAACACAAAACCCGCTAATCTGGGGCTAGAAACGAAGGAAAGACATTTGTTTATTATGTCAAGTGTTTAAGCTGCTGTTGTGTATTTTCTATGAAGTGCCAGATTCCACGATCGGTAAGTGTGTGTGAGAGACTGAGTGTTGGCCATCACGAGCGTGCATGAATGAATGGCATTTATTTTGCAAACCTTGTTAATTTGCTTTACCTGATAAATACCTTTTACTGTATGTCTTGCATTGTCCTTTAAGGGGGATTTCTTAAACTCTGTTATTTCCCCTCCCTTATATCTGCTTAGTAAAGGGAAACATGTTTGAGAACGATCGGATTTTTCCACCACCATACCTAGTATTGTAACACCTCTCTTTTTGAAGTAAATTTAATTTACGGGTTGGGTTACATTATCTATTCTGATAAAACACCTGTCTTTGGACTGGGGTTGTTTTCTTTGTCTAATTGAAGCGGGAAGGGCATAGTTGACACCATTCTTCACCCCCCTCCTCCCTCCCCTCCTCCCCCCCCCCAATCTTGTTATTCGTATTTTGCTGAAACTATTGATTATTCCTGTACTTTGATAAATGTTGTGATCTGATTTAAATGATAAATAAACACGTAAAACTTCTAGTATTGTGTTGGAAGGCCCAAGCCCAAACTTACCCCATACTTGTTATATTCGTAGTTTGTATTCACGTACGTCCGTGTGTTTGGAGCACCAAATTGGTGTGAGCGCATGTGTGTTTGGAAACTGTCAAATAATTGTTTGTCCAGGAGAGTTTAAGGAGTAGAGTGAGAGAAAACGATTGTCGTATAGAGTCTGTCCTTACTCTCCCCAGCACTCTGTGAATCAACTATTTACTTTCTAACCCTTTCTTTCACTGCGCATTCACCATCATTCTTCCCTCTAAAACGGGACCCCTATTTTCTAAGAACTCTCTCAAATAAATTTACGACAATAAAATGAGGCGCTCGCCGGGTTTTTTGAGTCTGATCTAGAATTAGTACCACTTGACGGGTAGCCCATTCTGAGTCTGATCTTAAGTCTGTGTCTGTCTAGATAGAGGTAAGAGTGATTTGTCGTTGTGATGTAGGGTATAATAAAAAATAATTACACCCCCTAGACAACGCCTTTAGTATTTGGGCCGACCACACAACATAAATTGCAGGATTTGTTTCTTTCCACAGCAGTAGAAAGTTAAGGAAAACAAAAATATTTGTTATTTCATTATTTTCTGGCAGAGATAATTGAAATATTTTTTTATAAGATTTGCTGGGATCGCGTGATTGTTTAACAGTTACAAAAGTTTTTTGAAGTTAGCGAGTTGAGCTAAGCTAAAGACGCCTTGTTCTGATTTTTTAAGTCAAGTTAACAAAGTCTCATCTCATAACTGACTTCAGGGGGGAGTTTTGTTGTCGGAGAATCAAATTTTAGGGAATACAATTCTTTTTCCATTTAAATTATTTTTTTATAAAGTTTTCTCTACTGTTAGTAAAAGTAGATTTTGTCCTAGTGTTTAACTTACCATTTAACGTGGCATAGTCTCCTGCATTAAGAGTCTTAATTGACAGATAATAGCAGCGATAAGTTAGCACATTACA
This sequence comes from Oreohelix idahoensis, assembly GCA_024509875.1. Taxonomy (NCBI): domain Eukaryota; kingdom Metazoa; phylum Mollusca; class Gastropoda; order Stylommatophora; family Oreohelicidae; genus Oreohelix; species Oreohelix idahoensis. The sequence goes on from JAMPIV010012568.1 coordinate 23,157, forward strand.
AGGTAGGAGGTATCACAAGTAAATTTATACGTTGTGTTTTTTCTCGTAGCGGCTTTGAGTTTTTTCCCTCCTTGTTTCTTCTTACTATTCTCTAGTCTTGGAAGCATCCAGGTCTTTGTCATGGCAGAAAGAATTAGGATGAGGTCCATTTTGAGACAAGAGGCGAAGTAGTCAGGATTAGAGGGAGAAGCCGCGAACGTGTTTGTAAACACGGAACTTGAAAGATATGACGCGAAGCAAGAGAGAGAAGAGAGGAAAGAAGCACAGGATAGAGCAGAGAAATTGGAGCAGAAGAAAATTGAAGCAGATATGGAAGCTCGGAGGGAAAGAGAGAGAGAGAGAGAGAGAGGGAGAGACAGCAAGAACTGGCGCTTAAGACTTTAGAGAGTCGGGGCGCTTCTACTTCAAATAATGGAGAGCCGTCTTTGCCCCAGTCTCAGTCAACGGATCTCTCCAGTACTCAATCTGCCCAATTAACTGCGATGTCTTTTACTTTAGAGTCTTTTCCCAGCCCCAATGAGAAAATTGACACCTTCCTAGAAAATTCGAGAGGCTCGCAAATCTGTATGGGTTAGAGAGTTCCCGTTGGTCACTTAAACTCTCAACGTCATTAAAAGTTAATGCTTATGACGTGTACACAAAGCTGGGAACCAACCAACATGATAACGACATGCTAAAGAAGGCCTTGCTAGAGCGGTTTCAGATAACCGACCGAAACCTTCTGCAGATGTTCAGAAACAGCCGAAAAGAGAGCACGGAAACATTTCCCCAGTTCTCTTCCCGTCTCACGGGCTATTTGACAAAGTGCATAGAATTATCTGAATTACCTCTTACATATGAGGGACTTCTTGAACTTGTTCTTGTGGAACAGATCAAGTCTACTTTGTCAAACGAAACCCGTAGATTTTTGGCTGAACAAGGCGCAGTCAGGCTTAAGGACATCCTCAATAAGGCGGAACGCTATATCAATGCACTAGCCGAACTTCCCAGCACAAAACGTAAGCCCACAGATGAGCCATCTCGAAAGCAAAATCTAGAGCAGTCATCCTATTCTTCCAACTCCTCTCAGCATTATTCCCAAGGAGAAACTAATAACCAGAGACCTCCCCAGGAAAAATCGAAATTCTACAAAACCCGATATCCCCCGAATAACAATTCTGATCAACCCACCAAGCCTACGTGGTAGCGCGGCCACCAAGGTCAAGGAAAAGGGAAGACCCCTACACCAGGGACGTCTGATCAGGGCAAGCACACCGGGCCAAACCGTATCGGATGCTTGCATACAGCCTCGCAAGGTAGAGTCAATGTCAGTGATTCTCAACCTGAGGGGGACCGACCCTCAACGCGAGGAACTGTAATTTTGAACGGTACCTCTACTACTTGTCTTTTTGACACTGGATTACGTTTTGATTGTATTGTCGCCAGGCACCTAGTCAAACCTCGTCAGGAGACAGAGGAAACCGTCAAACTATGTGGAGTTTTCAAGAGTGATGCACCCAGGACGCTTCCTATCGCTTTGGTAGGAATACACTCTGATTTTGTCAGAGGTGTTATTAAAGCGGTCATAATGGATGATCCTATCTACCCAGTTATCCTGGGATGTAGATACGTGTTTTTCGGGAACAAAACTTACGAACAAACTTTATTTTCATAGGGTTGAGAATTGGGCACGCAGGCCCGTCTGACATTCTGCCCTTCCTTTCTCTCGTCTTTTATACTGGTTTCATTTATTCTCACATGCATTTTACCCATCAATGTAAAAGAAGTCAACGTTGTAAAGGTAAAATAATAGCATACTCACATTCACAGTATCTAATTATAAACATGAAATAAAATATGTTGAAAAGTACCAACATCATCATTAAACCTACATTCGATATTATATCATTTGTTCGGGAAAATAATCACAGGGGGGGTGGTGGTGGTGGTGGTTAAAAAGGGGGGGGGGGGGGGGGGGGGGGAGATAATCAGAACTCATAAAGTATTTGAAAAGTCTACGATTGTATGAATAGGGACTGAGGTTGTTATTTGTTATATCATGTGGAAGATAGTTCCATAGATGAGCAGCAGAGAAAGCTAAGCTTTTCTTGATAGAGTCAAGCCTAGGCGTGGGCACTTGTATTTTGTTAAGAGAGAGAAAGAGAGAACGAACGAACGAACGAACTTTATTTTCAAAGGGTTGAGAATTGGGCACGCAGGCCCGTCTGACATTCTGCCCTTCCTTTCTCTCGTCTTTTATACTGATTTCATTTTTTCTCACATACATTTGCCCATCAATTCAAGGAATTCAACGTTATAAAGGTAAAATAATAGCATACTCACATTCACAGTATCTAATTATAAACATGAAATAAAGTATATTGAAAAATACAAACTAAGTATCACCATGAAACAAAATATGTTGAAAAACACTATCATCATCATTAAACCTACATTCGATATTATATCATTTGTTCGGAAAAATAATCACATTAGAGGGGCAGATAACACTGACAAACAACATTTTTCTTTCTTATATAAGAATAAGTGTTCTTAGGTCAGTTTCTTGCGCTGATTTCAAATCTGAAATCCGTTTATCTCTATCACGTCGGGTTCTTAAGATATTTGTGAATAAATATATTTTTGGGAAACCGTTATTTGCTCCATTTCATTTTTACTATATAGCTTATTAAAATTAATAAAAAGCAACATAATTCTACTTTTTATACTGCTAAAAGATGCATGACATATGTTACGCAATTTTTCAAATAGTTACTGTATTTTGAAATAATTCTGAGCAAAATATGGCTTCTAGAAGTTGTAGAAATTCGGCTGATCTGTTCTGTTACGTGTGCGGATATTTTACCGATCGTGTTGACCAGAAAAATTTTACACCATTACTAAAGAAAGCATATGAACTTTATTTCGATTCGAAAGTTGATGATGCAAATAAATCTTGGAAGCCAAATGCAGTTTGTTCGACTTGTGCAAATACATTGGCAGGTTGGTTACGAAAATCGCCGAAGCATAAGTCGATGCCTTTTGGAGTGCCTGTAATATGGCGTGAACATACAAATCACATTACTGATTGTTACTTCTGCTTGACAAATATCCATGGTTTCACTTTTAAAACTAGAAAGTCTGTGGTTTATCCAAATATTGAATCGGTTTCGAAACCAGTGCCTCATGATCCAATCACGTGTCCGATCCAAGTACCACCAGAACAATATCTGTTGGACGTAAAGGAACCATCAGAAAGTGATAGTTTACCTGCTTTAGAAACTAATTCTGACTCAGATTACATACCGGTGAATGATGGTGTTTACTTAATTAAGCATTCAGAACTTTCAGATCTAATACGTGATCTCGCTCTTACCAAAGGACAAGCGGAATTACTCGGTTCGCGACTCAAAGAATGAAATCTTTTAGCGCCCAATACTCCGATATCTAAATTTCATCATAGACACAGAGAACTTGTTCAATACTTTGAGATGGGTGATGACATTTGCTATTGCAAAGATGTAAACGGTCATGAGCACATAGTCAACGAATGGCAATTTTTCATCGATTCTTCCAAGACTAGTCTAAAAGCCGTGTTATTGCATAACATAATTTTTTTTTCATCAATTCCAGTCGCCTACTCTGTTCATATGAAAGAAACTTATGACAATATGGCTATACGTTTGGAAAAAATAAAGTACAGTGACTACCAATGGCGGATTTGTGGAGACCTAAAGGTCATTGCAATTCTCACGGGCATGCAGACTGGGTATACTAAATTTTCTTGCTTCCGATGTGAATGGGACAGCCGCAACAGACAGGAACATTATGCAAGAAAGGTGTGGCCTATCCGGGATCGTATGCAGCTCGGGCATAAAAATGTAATACGCGAGCCATTAGTTAACAAAGACAGCTTCATTTTACCACTGTTACATATAAAGTTGGGGCTCATGAAGAATTTTGTAAAAGCGTTAGATAAAACGAGCAAAGCTTTCACTTATCTTCGAGAAAAGTTTCCGCAAGTTAGCGATGCAAAGATAAAGGAAGGTATCTTTGTAGGACCTCAGATTAGGAAAGTTATTGCAGACAAACAATTCGAGAACTTATTACATGGTAGTGAACTTCGCGCATGGATGGCATTCAAATCGATCGTCGATAACTTTCTGGAAAATCACAAATCTGTCGACTATGTTGCATATTGTTAAGCAGTGCATAGATGCATACAGAATTATGGGCTGTATCATGTCCCTCAAAATCCATTTGCTCGATTCGCATTTTGACTTTTTCCCTGACAACCTTGGCGAATTCAGCGATGAACATGGAGAACGATTCCATCAAGATATCGCCGTAATGGAGTCACGTTATCAAGGATGGTGGAGTGTGACCATGCTTGCCGATTATTGTTGGATGCTTCATCGCGATGTACCACATGCCATTCACCGACGAAAGTCGACTGCAAAGAAATTCAAGCCTACATAACTGTTATACTTCTTGTACGAATGATGTTGTAATACTGTATGCGTTGTTAAAAAACTTCAATTGCGTATTTCTAGAGATCCCGACCTGATAGAGAAAAACGGTTTGCAGATTTAAAAACAGCGCATTAAAATTGACCAGAAAAACATAGAAATGTTAGAGAAAGAAAAAAAAAGTTTTTTTTTTGGTTAGTCAGTGTAATCAGAACTCATAAAGTAATCGAAAAGTTTACTATTGTATGAATAGGGACTGAGGTTGTTATCTTTCAGATAATGTGGAAGATAGTTCCAGAGATGAGCAGCAGAGTAAGCTAAGCTTTTCTTGAATAAGTCAAGCCTAGGTTTGGGCACTTGTATTTAGTTAAGGCGTTGACTGCGTCTTTCACTGTATTTGAACATTGGCCACAGATATGTTGGAGCATTCTGTGACAGGATTTTGTGAACAAATTTAGCTTTGTTGAACAGAAAGCGCTTTCTTAGAGGCAGTATTTTGAGATCTTTATATAGATCTACACACTGTGCTGGGCAGTTGTCAGAAACTAGACGCACTGCACGCTTTTGTAGTGAATGGAGTATTTTTGTGTTGGACATAGAACAACCATCCCAGATTGTGGAGCAATAGTCCAGGTTTGTTTGTATGTGAGATATATAGAACAATTTACGTGCATCTTCATCTAGGAAATGTTTGATTTTAGCTAACTGGTAAACTTTCTGGGCCGTTTGCTTGGTCAGTGCATGAACATGTGAGTTCCAATTTAGATGCTGGTCAACGACTATTCCTAGAGTTTTATGTTCATTAACGTTTTCAATTGGTAAGGTACCAATATAGATCTCAAGTGTTGTTTTCTCTGAATTTTGTAATTTTTGTCTAGTTGATATTAACATGCACTTTGTTTTAATTATATTAATTAGCATGCGATTTCCGATGCTCCACCTAATCAGATTGTCTGTATCTTTTTGTAACGATAGTTCGAGTGTGTTGCAACTTGTATTACTCGTGTAGATAGTACAGTCATCAGCAAATAGGTCACAGGATGCGTGCTCGACGTGTAGTGGAAGGTCATTAATGTATATGGCAAAAAGTAGAGGCCCAAGAATAGAGCCCTGAGGAACGCCGGTATTTATTACGGTTGGGTTTGAGCAAGAGTTATTGTAAGAAACTACATGTTTTCTGTCTGACAGGAATGATTTAATTATCGTCACTAGTTGAAGGTTTACTTTTGATGTTTCTAGTTTTCTAATTAAAATCGCGTGATCTATCATATCAAATGCTTTTTTAAAGTCTACAAAAACTGCCCCACATATGGGTGATGAATTTACCGTGATACAACGTTAAAATATCTCCAATTATAAAGATAACTTGTAAGATAACATGTAGGGATAAAATAATGCGTAAGATACTAGGATACATGCTCGCCTATGCCCGCATTTCCTACCGCCATTGAAACTAACTAGTTAAACATGCAGACGAAACGGTACCCTTTTAGACGGGAGGGAAACGGAGATAAAAATCATTATGACGGTCTGAACACGTGTTTGAATCTAGAAAGGCAAAAAGACGTAATTTGTAGTTTAAAGGAAAAAATTACGCCACTAGTTGACACAATGTAAGGAAATGGACAGAAAAGACCTTAGCTCTTGTTAGAAACAGTCGTATCTTAGACGTTTTACCGTACTTGGTTGTTTTTTTGGAATATAGCGGCAAATGCCATACCTAAAGGTTCAAAACGAATTTCAAAAACTAACCTTGAGAAAAGTAGGTTTTTTCTTAATAATAAAGTTATGAAAATAAAACCTAGCTAGTTTGATAGCCCATCTTAAGCAGAGAAATAATATACTTTTAATTATACAGACGGACAGATAACAAGGAAGATATTGACGAAAGACTGTATTGTTCCTATTAGACTAGCGAACAGTATTGTTGTGCATACTTTCATTAAAGTCTCAATTTTGCGTCCTTGAGACAAGAAAATGCAAATTTCAAACTGTAATAAACTAGCGGGGCAAAGTCGAGAGATAGTGGCTAAAAATAACTTAGGAAGCAGGTTCGTGCAGTTTTTACATGTGTTAGTCCAAAAAAAAAAAAAAAAAAAAAAAGGGAAATTTTAGGAAAAGATAAAATGTGAAGTCAGTCCTATTGTATGGCTCGGAGACATGGAGAACAACAAAGACAACAACCAAAAAGCTACAGACTTTCATAAATGGGTGCTTGCGTAGAATAGAGGGATTAAAATGGTATGACAAGGTTACCAATGTGGAACTGATGACAAGAACTGGACAAGTGCCAGTGGAACAAGAGATGAGAAGAAGACGATGGCGATGGATAGGACACACACTGAGGAAACCTGTTGATAGCATTACAAGGCAGTCCTTGTTCTGGAACCCCCAGGGCAAGAGAGGCAGAGGAAGACCAAGAAGTACGTGGAGAAGAGAGTTGGAAACAGAGGTGAAAATGATGAGGAGAACATGGAAAGAACTTGAGATGATGGCACGTGACAGGAGGACTTGGCATGTGTTTGTTGAAGGCCTATGCTCCTTTGGGAGTGGAGGGTTATGAATGAATGAATGAATACAATGTGACCGACGTACATTTGAGAAATTGAGATATACTTTTGACTTTATTTTCAAATTTTGAATTGAAAAACTTAGTCTTCTGATCTGATTGGCCAACGCATTTTTATATTAGCGGGATAGAGACGCACATTTTTGCCATTTGATATAAGTCTGTCCAGTAACACAGTCATTAACTGCTAGTGGTGTTTTCCAAGTAATAATACATAATATTCAGTGGGACGCCATACTCTATCCAGCAGCTCAGCTGAGTTTTGCTAGTATTAAATGTGTTCTCAATTCTGAATTCTGTTAAGAATGAAAGCATTTATCTTGTTTATTTTAATATTTTGAGTGATTGATACTGCCATATCATGAAAAATGATTACGACAAGTAAGTGCTCGCTCTAGGTCCCCCGCCGTAGTCCAGGGCTTAGAGACAAACAAGAAATATATGGAAACCTAACTAAGACGATGGAAGGCGAATCTATTATTGAGATCAGTGGGAACATATCACCTATCTTATTGAATGAAAGAGGAAACTATTGAACATATCTCAGATGCAATGCAGTCTTGGGGAACTGGTACTATGTGAAAACAACTAGGTGAGATGTGCTATGTTGGTCAGAGAGATCTGACCCAGTCTGTGTAATGTTGTTGTGTTGTGTATAAGAGTGGCGCAGTGGATAGAGTACTGACACATGGCACAACTTTTGTTTCAGAATTGTGAGTTTCTGTTTTGGCACTACAGTGGTGCCAAATGCTTATGTAAGAGTACACAAGCAGATGTGTGTGCCGCCTAACATTTGTGTCTGTGCAGCCTAACATTGTACTCCAGCTACGGAGAGGAGTGAGCCACCAGAATCCTGTATCAGATCGTCACAGGCGAGATAAGTGAAAACCTGGCCTGCTGGAGATTCACAACTATTCCACCATCAAACAAAGACATAACTATTGAGAAATAAAACATTTACTTCATTCCATAAGTCAATGGACAATGATTGTTTTAGTCACAGATTGGGAGTGATGACGCCACCCCAACGAAACATCCAGTACTAGTTCTCCCAAAGACAGTATAGATAATAGTAATATTAACCATTCTTATAATATACCCATGTACACAAATTACATTTTATTATGCCACATATTTATGCATTTCATTGATAAATCCATATCATTTCATATGTTCTGACCAAACTAAAACTTGGTTCAGAACTAATAAAGTTAAAAAAAATTTCTAAAATTTAAACTAAAACAACCAGAGTTAGTTCAGTGTGTTATACAGTTTATTAATATTATTAGACTTATTGATTACATGTGTGTGTCTGTATATTATATTACTACACATTACATTTCAGTACCCTAGACTTTTAACGTAGCTAACATTCATGATAGTAGAATAGGTCTGTTTGAGGTCGTAAGTGGTAGTAAGAAGGGCCTTCTGTAATTCCCATAAACTTTTATCTCAGGAGCCTTCACAGCTGACCTCATACAGTACATTAGGTAACATAACAACCATACAATACCATCAAAAACCACTACAATATGTTATCGTTATTAATATTTAAGTGCCAGTTGTCAATCATCTTAGTTAGAGCTGTGTAACATGAATGTTTAGGTCTAAACCCCGACTGACTATCAATTAGCAAGCCGTTGTTAACTAAGTGTTGTAGTGTTATTTTATGTTTGTGTTTTTCTAGCGGTTTGGATAGCGATGATATTAAGGAGATTGGCCTATAGTTACCAAGGTTATTATTGTCGGAAGAGCCAGGTTTTAAGAGAGGATATACCTTAGCGACTTTAAAGTGCCACGGAAAGTAACTCCGTGCGATACATTGATTGTATATGTATGTAAGCGAATCACTAATAGCTGGAGCCGCATAACGCAGTATTCGATTACTGACTCCGTCAAGTCCTGATGAGTTATTATCTTTAAGTCCTAGAAGATAGTTATATACTTCATTAACTGTCATAAACGGAATGTTGGATGGGATTGTGTTGGTACATTTGTTCTCACAAAATACTGACAGCCTGCCTAAGTCACAAGGTGGATTTGGTATTGTAGATTTAAGACTGTTTATTTCTGCCTGAAGGTAATTGCTGAAGTCTGTGCAAGTAAATGAAGTGTTAGTTGTTGACGAGACTGACAGATTTCGCTTGTTCGTTAAGGTGTTGATTGCTTTCCATATATCTTTACTGTTTGTTTTGTTCTGAACCAAATTTTTAAAGTAATTTCTTTTTTCACTACGAATTAAATATTGCACTTTGTTCCTCTGTGCTCTGTATGTGTTAAAGTCCTTTTTTTGTGAGCTTGATCTCTCTGCCTCATGGCGTCTAGCACTGCTTGTGTGATCCAAGGAGATTTGACCTGTCGTTTCACACGAACTTCTTTAGTTGGTGCGTGGTTATCAAACACACAAAGAAAGATACGTGTCCAATGGGCAATGGCGTCATCGGGATCAGAAATCTGGTAAACACTGGCAAGAGGTGCAGTTCGCAAATCATGTAAAAATAGTTCACGGTTGAAATTTTTAAAACTTCTAAATTTAATACTGATATGTTTATTTCTTGGAGCTTTATATTTATTCTTTGACCACGTGCAACATATAGGATAGTGGTCACTCATCGCGACAGTAGGAACAGAGCATTCTATAATGTTTTCTGCACAGGTGACGTAGATGTGGTCAATTGTTGTGGATGATGCATTTGTTACCCTGGTAGGCTGGTTGACTATTTGTTTTAGGTTGTAAGATAGTATGATGTTTTCCCATGTTTGGTTTGTGTTATGCATGTCGATGTTGAAATCGCCTAGAAGAATAATTTCTTTGGCAGTGGTAAATACTTTATCCATCATAGTGGTGAAATCTTCGTACCAGATGGCTCCTGCACTGGGATTTCTATAAAGATACCCGACTAGAAATTGTCCCTGAGTCGGTAGTTTTATTTCTAACCATATGCACTCGGTCTCTGCTGTCTCTAAATCGCTTCTGTGGCGATAACTAATAGAAGTGGAAATATATACTACTATACCTGTTTCTAGCTTTCTACTTGAGTCTCGCCGAACTGTTTTAAAGCCATTTAGGGCAATTTCATCATCTGATATTTTGTCGTTTAAACGACTTTCGGAAAGTCCAAAAACATGAAAATTTTTATTCAGAATTTGTGTAAGCTCAGGAAGTTTGCCTAATAAATGGTAAATGTTCAGGTGGCCCAGCCGTAGACCATCCTTAATTAGCCATTGTGTCTGATAGGTATGCATTTTATTTTGGCGAGTGTTTTAAAAAGGAAAATAACAAAAGCAATTTTAGATACGAAACCTACGAAAATTTAAACTAATTAACGTCACCAAGTAAGTGAAAATACAAATGTTAGTACTTAACGTACGAACACTTGGTACAAGTATTGCTAAAAATTACAATTAACTGAAATTGTCAGTAGTATATTAAAATAGTCACACAACAGTAGGCACGCACGTTTTCACACTACAACACTAAAATTCTAACAAAGTAATTAAGCAACACTGAGAGAATACGAATTAAAAAAGTAAATAAAATAAAATAAAATCTTGCAAATTATGAAAAAACTGTCGAAGGCCTGTAGCCAATGAAATTAGAGTGTTTTGAGAAAGTAACAAAGTACTTATTACTTTATGCGTCACATTAATCAACTAATTGTTCACGGGAGAGACGGCTTTGGTCGCAGGGATTAAGTCAATAAAAAAAAAAAAAAAAAAAAAAAAAATGAGTGGATTCATCATCGATAATGGATGTCTCTGTCAGGTATATAGTAGGGCCCCCGTTGCACAGACATCATTAGTGCTTGGCTGAGGGATCCAGGACTGAATTGCATCAGGTATCCAAGTTCTGGGTTCCACTGAGCACGACCAGGAAGGCTACGGGAGGAAGCATGACGACTGTAGATTTCATCTGCAGTGGTTCCAACACTTGTAGGAGATTTTTGGGTCTGGGACATTGTGGCACTGCTTGTTGAACTGTCATATAATGTGTTTGTGAGGGGCTGTCTTATAGGTAGTGGAGGAAACATAACATCGTAACGTTCGGCTTCCTGGCTGTATGTGGCGTTCTGTTTGTTGTTAGGTAATTTGTTGGTTACAGAAGCGCTTCTTTGAGGGGCGGGCAAGGTGTGTTGTGCATTTTCACGAAGGGCTGATCCCGGGGGACCAAAGGAGCCGATTGTGGAGGCGGTAACCACAAGAGGGCAAACTAAGAAGGAGAGGGAGCCTGAGTAGTATACAATGCGCAACTTAGGTCGCATTCAGGAGGAGCGCAGGAGGAGCGGCAGGAGGAGCATGACTTTTATATAGCAAAAACGCCTGGAGGAGCATGACTTTTATATAAGGAATTGAGGAGGAGGAGAGGAGGAGGAGCAAGATTGCGGACTTGAGATAACAAGGGGAGGTTATATGGCGCAAGATGGCGGACTTGAGATAACCAGGGGGAGATAAGTAGGTTGTTGTATTGCATGACTTTTTATATAAGGAAATACTCAGTGTGCAGGTGGAGCATCAGGCGGAGGGTGATGACTTTTTATATAAGGAAATACTCAGTGTGCAGGTGGAGCATCAGGCGGAGGGTGATGACTTTTTATATAAGGAAATACTCATTGTGTAGGTGGAGCATCAGGTGTTGGTGCATGACTTTTTATATAAGGAAATACTCATTGCGCAGTTGGAGCATCAGGCGGAGGGTGATGACTTTTTATATAAGGAAATACTCAGTGTGCAGGTGGAGCATCAGGCGGAGGGTGATGACATTTTATATAAGGGATTGAGGTGGAGCAGCAGGTGTTGGTACATGACTTTTATATAGCAAAAAACTCGATCGATTTCAGGCGGCGGCGTTTCACGCGGCGGCGCATGACTTTTTATATGAGGAAATAATCAGTGTGCAGGTGGAGCATCAGGCGTTGGTGATGACTTTTTATATAAGAAAATACTCATTGCGCAGTTGGAGCAGCAGGCATTGGTGCATGACTTTTTATATAAGGAAATACTCATTGCGCAGGTGGAGCAGCAGGCGTTGGTACATGACTTTTTTATATAAGGAAATACTCAGTGTGCAGGTGGAGCATCAGGCGGAGGGTGATGACATTTTATTTAAGGGATTGAGGTGGAGCAGCAGGTATTGGTGAATGACTTCTTATATAACGAATTGAGGAAGAGGAGAGGAGGAGGCGCATGACTTTTTATATAAGGAAATAATCAGTGTGCAGGTGGAGCATCAGGTGTTGGTACATAACTTTTTATGTAAGGAAAATGTGCAGGTGAAGCATCAGGCGGGTGGTGATGACTTTTTATATAAGGAAATACTCAGTGTTCAGGTGAAGCACATGACGTTTTATATAGGGAAAATGTGCAGGGGCAAGATGGCGGACTTGCGATAACAAGAAGGGGGTATATGGCGCAAGATGGCGGGATGACTTTTTATATAAGGAATTGAGGAGGAGGGTAGGAGGAGGCGGATGACTTTTTATATAGTAATATATTAGTGTTTATTTTTAGATAACAAGAAGGCGTTATTTATACACATATATTAATTCTGCAGGAGTGATGCAGGGACAAGATGGCGGGATGACTTTTTGTATAAGGAATTGAGAAGGAGGGTAGGAGGAGGCGGATGACTTTTTATATAGTAATATATTAGTGTTTATTTTTAGATAACAAGAAGGCGTTATTTATACACATATATTAATTCTGCAGGAGTGATGCAGGGACAAGATGGCGGGATGACGTTTTATATAAGGAATTGAGGAGGAGGGTAGGAGGAGGCAGATGACTTTTTATATAGTAATATATTAGTGTTTTTTTTTTAGATAACAAGAAGGCGTTATTTATAGACATATATTAATTCTGCAGGAGTGATACAGGTGCAAGATGGCGGGATGACTTTTTATATAAGGAATTGAGAAGGCGGGTAGGCGGAGCTCAGGAGAAGTGGGTGACTTTTATATAGCACTATATTAGTTCGCTAATAGTGTGTTGTGGTCGAGTGGAGGTTTTTTGTGGTGGGGGTGACGAGGCATGGGTGTAATGTACCAGGTGGGGTTAGGTTAGGGGGGCTATTTTTGTGTGATGTGGTATGGTTTTGGAGGTGGATGAGAGATATTTTAGATGTTGAGGGGCGATGTGGTGACGTTGTCAGGATGCATCTGTGTACATTTTTGGGGTGTAGCAGGTGAGTGGACCAGTATTGACAGGTGGAGTGAAGAGACGTCGGTGACGAGGTACGGGTGTAATGTAGCAGGTGGGGTTAGATTAGGGCGGATTTTTGTGTAATGTGGAATGGTTTTGGAGGTGGAAGAGAGATATTTTAGATGTTGAGGTGAGATGTGGTGACGTTGTCAGGATGCATCTGTGTACATTTTTGCGATGTAGCAGGCGAGTGGACCAGCATTGAGAGGTGGGAGTGAAGAGACGTCGGTGATGAGGTACGGGTGTAATGTAGCAGGTGGGGTTAGGTTAGGGCGGATTTTTGTGTGTTGTGGAATTGTTTTGTTATGTGTGTTGGTGTGTTTGTTTATACAGTCTACAACCGCGTGACTTTTATATAACGAAAATGTGTTGGAGGAACGTGGAGGAGGAGAAGTCTTGGTATATAGTAATATATAAGTTCATTAATGGCGGGCGTGTTGTGTGATGATTATTTTACATACAGTTATACGTACATATTACAGATAGGTAGACAATATTACAACAGTTAGACGGTATTTAGTTATACATATATAGAAATATAAAAGAGAAAACACTAGATACATTTTATATATTTATTGACAAAGTTAGTTGATCTATGGGTGACGTATATGTGGTAAAGTGGGATGATATAAATATTTATAGGGGACTTAGTGTACTGACTGAGATCAGCTGTGAAGGTATCTGTATCTAATAGGTGTAGTGTTTTACAGATAACCTTACTTGCTACCACATTTATCACTCAGTCAGAATTATTCTGGAATATTGTGATGACTACGTTAAATGTCTAGGGTATGTATATGATGAAGTGTAAGTCACAACAACAACAGACAGATAAACAATTTAATTTATTCCACCACACTTGACAACACTGTGACACTCACACACATTTAACACTCTATAAGACTATCTTAAATGAGTCACTGGTAAAGTTTCAAATATTTATGTATTAATTACTTTCACTATTATATATCCTGATTCAATTACAAAGTGAACCAGGAATCACATTCAAATGTAATCACAATTTATATGTACAGAATTTATAAATATGAACATTGTAGTGACATATTTTATTAATATTATCCTATGTGTGTCAGTGTGTAGTAGTACTATGAGGTAATACTGGTTTTGTTTTTCAAGCTATGTTGGTATTTGTCATCATGACTTCAAATGTTTGTTTATCTGAGAAATAGTATGGGGAAAAAGTTCACAGTTCCTGTCAATTTAAACAAGGTATTGTCCCTCTTTTTTTTTTCTCTAAAATGTCAATTTTTGAGGGGACACATAATGTTGAGCTCCACTGGCCACAGAGGCTTAACTTTCGTGATGGCGGCAGGAAAAGACTCCTCTGCTCCATTGCTCCCCTGTGTTCTGGAGACACCTCACTAATCGCTATCTGGACCCAGGAGTATGCTGTCAGCCTCCAGATTCAGCAAAGCTCAGACCAGGTGCTGCTCAATAACTTTAGGACCACAGTCCCTGAAACAAGAAGGTTGTACCTCCTACTTCATAACTAATTTATAATCTATTTCTAGGCTGAACACAATACATGACAAACACTGAGTTCAGAGCGGTAGGCCAACTGTCAGCTTCATCTGAAATAATTTACACCAGTATACTCCTCCCTAATGGTCACTACGCCTCTGCAATTCCAGCATTAGTTCTTCTAGTGAATAAGATAGGTGTCAGTGTACTGTTTGGCCATTCCATGCAGTTTTACTTTTCTCCGACACCTTCTGTTCAGGTTGGAGCACTATATAGGCTTTGCCTCATGTTCGCTACTGAACCACACACATATACAGACATAAATTATCAATTTACATTCAATTTTCATTAAAAAGATATCAAATATTTCAAGCTTACCACAATTCATGGAAATAGTACAGAATTACGTTGACTGGCAATGAATAGGCACAAAATCCGATCTGCCGATGTCCCAGGCTTTTATTTAGAAAAATATGCACTGGCGCTCAACGCACTGGTTCTTTAGTAAGTTTATTTGAAAATGTGGTGGTAAACTGACGCTTCTAATTGCCTATATTGGCGGGTCTAACCAATCGAGCCATGTTTACACAGCTTTTCAAAAAAGTACCTCTACTACTGTTTCCCCTAACAACAAAGAAGTAGTATTTATAGTCCGACTAATCGTGTTTAGCCTTACATTTACTTTCCGCCAATCAAATAGGAGGTAACATGTTGGCCTATTTCCCGTACAATGGTGGTGTCAAAATCTGCCACTGAGCGATTCTGATTTTGGGGTTGTCTGACACCCTCACTATTTCTTTTGGCTATAATTTTTTAATTCCTAGACTATTTGCGTAACGTTTAACATATTCTTTGTCAGCAAGTCCTAAGGAACCCAAATATATAAATTTAATGGGGCTAAGGGGCTGCGTTCAAAATATGTATTTTCCAGGATAGTCCTGTAGTTTTTTTATTTTTTATGTTTAGAACCGCCACCTGTCCTGCTGTACTGTCAGACTAATGTCAGGATTTTAGACATAAAACAGTAGAATGTCATGTTTCCTAATAAGCATTTTGTAAGTTTTTTAAACCTAACTCTAGTATGGGTAGTGTTTTTTATCACTGTCGATTTGAAAAAAGCTAGTGCTTGTGGCCTTACACGCGTGATGACTTTAATTGTATAGCGAGACGCGTGTTTAGTGTATAAAATGACATGAATGGAATATTAAATATAGGTCAGCTTGCGTATCTCAAGGTTTTTCTTAGAAAGGCAGTACACGTTTTATTGAAGAAAGCGTGTAGTGATGCAGTAGGCTTTTACTATCAACGTGAAACGTTATAATTTGCAGACGAATTAGAAAACAAGGGGGATTTCGAGTACAGCCATTGTGACTGCACTGTTCTTTACCATTCTTCTTTCCTTTTATTGAAGTTATTTGTTAGGCTTTACATTTACTTTTTAATTTATATATGTGGATTAGAATTTCACATGACAGTATAACCGCACTTCTTTTTCGGATACCACTAAGAGCCCTCAGAACACAAGCGGTTCGGATTACTTGACGAGTCTGTCACGTCTTTTTCGTGTAACCATCTTCAACAAGGTGAGTGTCTGTCGTTATCACGCCATTGCCTATGAAAAAAAAAACAGGCTTGGGGTGGGTTAGCCAGGGTCTGACTAAGCGCGTAATTAATCGCGGGAGGTGTGTTGTATTATGTGTTGTATGGTTTCTTGGTTGTTGTACAGAGTGGAAGGTCTTGTCGGCCAGGTAGTTTATGTGTTGGTGCATATACCTGTAGGTATCTGTGTGTCTGTAGGTAGTTGTATACAGAGAGTTTAGCTGTTGAGCATCACCATATGTCACTTTAGCTTTCTTGGTTAACATAGATTGTACAGGTTTAAATATTTTAGAAAAGTTGTGCCCAACTGATAGGGTACAGAATACTTTATTATAGAACAACGTGTCTCAAACGATTTAGTCTAAGAACCCTATGATGTCTTACAAATTATTGAGGTCCCAGAGATCTTTTGTAGATAAGATTTGTACCGCGAGGATATGACAATATCAAAAGAAGGTGTTCGATTTTAAGGAACATAGTGTTCACCTCGCTGACCCCCAAATAGGCTTTCCGCGCACCATATTTTGAGAATCACCGTTCGTATGTCTTTATTTATTCAGTCACCGCCTTCCACGCGAACTCAACTTAGAACACGGGGATAATCGATAAGAAATTTCATTACAGGCCATGTTTAATCAGTACGAGATGTATTTGCTTAAGCGACCCCTTGTCGAAAATATGACTTATTTTAAACAGCTGTTACCCGCATGTCTTTGTTACAAGGTTCACTTATCAAGAAGAGGAAGAATATTTCTCATTGCGGTCAGTGTATTTTTTTTTCCGGAGTATTTTCAGTTGTCGCTTACGTACCTTAATTTGTCTTCAGTGCCCTTTCTGATGTCTCGAACACACTTATGTCTTGAGCATATTTGCAGTTGTTTTCATCGTACTTTCAGATGTCTGCCGTACTTTCTATTGCAAACTGGAGTCTAAATAATCTTTTTACTCAATTTTTAGTTTTAGTTATTGATTTGTAATGAAAACACACTCGCAGATAATACACTTGTGGGGTTGTCGAATCGTGGGGTGTGTTGGGGTATGGGTTTTTGTGTGCCGGTATTTTAATTGTTGTATATACAATATGTATAGATCGGCGTGAAGTGTTAGAGACCTGTACTAGTTTTACCATCGAACTTGCGTCCTGGTAGTGTGTGTTGTTTATTTTACATATAGACAGGTATACATATACACGATGTGACAGCAGTTATACGCTAAATAGTCATATATACATAGGTGAATAATAGGAAGACTTTGAGATTTTTAGATAACAAGAAGTCGATAATAGGGAGACGATATATTTATAGATAATAGGAAGACGATGTATTTAGATATATTTAGTTATACATATATTTAGACTGATTTTTTAAATGTATGTTACAACAGGTAAAGGATATTGGCGGTATCTGTGGATACGTAAGCTGGTACCTCGTGTAAAGTCTTTCCGACAGAGCTCACAAGAAAAACGAGGCATAGAGTGCACGGTTTTTACAACGACTTATGAACGTGTTGGTGTGGGGAAAAAAACAAAAACCCCGATAGCAAAAATACACACACCTGTCTATTGATCTCTTCCTTTGGCTATGAAACCAGCCTTGTTTGCGCGCTAATAACTTGCTTAATCGAAAAACTAAGCGATAAGAAATATTTAATTTACTCGGTCATACATTTTTTTCTAAGATACATTTTAGCTGTCGCTATCAGGAAATCTTATACTAACTGTTTCGCCTCTTAAATTTACAAGCTTATTTTTGTGTGAGAGAGTGAATTGTTAGAGACTTACCTATACTACGTCTACCATGAAGAGGTGGCGTGATGTGTTAGAGATATGATTATACCAGGTTTGGGAGTGAGAGGTAAACGCGTTTCGTGGTAACACCTGGTTGATTATCCAGAAGCCTAATCGATACCCAACGTGCTGTTGAACAAATATTCAGTGTTAGCTTTCTTGATGTGCAAGAGTCTGTCACAATGAGTTATCTGTAAGGTTTTACATAGTTTTGTCAAGGCGTTTATTTTCTAAAATATTGTGTGTGTTCGTAAGCAATAACACGGGCTTTACAAATCGATTGTTCCAAAACCTTCAGGCAACTATGTTACTACTTGACTTGAGAAAAAGAACTTTTTATAAACACTCTTGAGTGAATTCCCATTTTTTTTCCTACCAGCTATAGAATAAAGAGGTAAATATATATTTAAAACTAAGACCTGTTATAGAGGCAGATGAGTAAGGGTTGGTATGATGGGGATGTTTTTGTGTTGTGTTGTGTGTGTAGCTAGTGATAATATGATAGGGAATTCCGTTGTTGGGTGAATGTAACTACATATGTTAAACACATAGTAGACTTCCCTGTCTCACCCGGTTATACAGACTTTG
Organism: Oreohelix idahoensis; assembly: GCA_024509875.1. Lineage (NCBI taxonomy): Eukaryota > Metazoa > Mollusca > Gastropoda > Stylommatophora > Oreohelicidae > Oreohelix > Oreohelix idahoensis. Next base: position 41,827 of record JAMPIV010012568.1, read on the forward strand.
AAATCCAACACGTGACAACAACTCAACACTTGGTGGTTTATCGTTCGACGAAATACTGACGAGGTGCCGTAGACACGGTAGATGGAAGGGAGTGAGACTTCTTTTTTTGCTTTGTTTTTTGTATTGTCCTGCAATTTTCAAACTTTAGTAAAAGGTTTTCTTCCAAACACCAAAGACGATCCCAAATTTTTCTCCCAGACCTCTGCAAAGGGTCCAACCTATAGATAAATAGATCAACTGGCAAATACTTCTTTAAAAAATTTCTCCCCATTTGTCAAAAAAATACTGCCCCTTGTCAAAAAATATATCACCCTTATCAATCAAATTTCGCCCCCCTCGACAAAGAAACTTCGCCCCTGTGTTAAAAAAATACGTCCCCTGACCAAAAAATACTGCCCCTTGTCAAAAAATTTTTGCACCCTCTTGGTAATCAAACTTCTTTCTATTGTCAAAAAATTTCACCCTTGGTAATTAAATGGCTCCCCCTTGTCAAAAAATACTTTCCCTTGGTAAATACGTACAGTGCCGGTCTTCAACCCGCTCCCCAACGGTTTAAGCACATCCTTTCATTCAAATTTCACCCCCTCGACAAAGAAATTTCGCCCCTTTGTTAACAAAATACTTCCCCTTACCAAAAAATACTGCCCCTTGTCAAAAAAAATTTCGCCCTCTTGGTAATCAAACTTCTTCCTATTGTCAAAAAAATTTCACCCCTTGGTAATTAAATGGCTCCCCCTTGTCAAAAAATACTTCCCCTTGGTAAATACTTACAGTTCCGGTCTTCAACCAGCTCCCCAACGGTTTAAGCACTTCATTACTTCTTGTCGTGTGATAAATTATTCTATCCAGAGACTGGCCTTTCTCTCACACGATCACCTTGTGATAAAACTATTTCTTACCCCTTACTTCCACATTGTCATCACTATCATCTCGGCTCAGACAGGACTATAAACATCTATTACCTACCTGATAAAAGCTACGACAAACGTTATCTACCAGAGGTATAGCAACACCCTTTATCAGTTGCATATAAAGTAACTAGATGGATGACGGGATATATTTTGGATGACTCCTTACGAACCTGCTTACCAAACCAAGTTAACTAATCTTTTAAATTTCTCGGTATATACATATAATAGGAAGATATATTTAGACAATAACAAGACTTTGAGACAATAGGAAGACGAGAATAGGAAGAGGTTAATAGGAAGACGATACATTTAGACAATAGGAAGATGATATATTTATAGATAACAAGAAGATGATATATTTAGACATATATTTATATACATATTTTACAACAGTTAGACGAACAGTTATACGATATATTTAGACAAACAATTAGACGATATAGGTAACAAAAGAAGCACACACAAGGTATGTGTGATGCACATGGTGTTAAGTCAGCCGGCGCGATGGTGTAACCCCCATCGTGGCGGCCTCCTTAACCGTTCCAGAGTTCCTCTGGTGCCCAGTTAAAACTGGGTCTACCCTCCCGGGTTGTGTGCAGGATGGGATCTAGCTACGACCAATCTTAAGAAAGCCCGCGCTAAACATGCTAAAAGATACAACAAAGCTGCAAAAGAGAGAGAACTCCAACCAGGGGAGAAAGTCTTGTTGCTACTTCCAACCGGAAGCAATAAACTTCGCATCGGATGGCAAGGGCCGTTTACCGTCCTTAAAAAGATCTCACGCACCAATTACAAGATCTCCATTAAAGGAAATTAGAAGGTCTTTCACATAAATCTGCTTAAGAAATATTTATAAAGACCGGTGCCGTCCTACGAGCATCTCCTGACTGTCGCCATAGCAACGGAAAACGAGGAAGATGATGATGGTTGCATGGAGTACCCATTGCAACCCACAGAATCCTTTAAAGATGTCAAGTTCGGCAACAATCTCTCACAAGAACAACAAACAGAAACAAGGGCGCTACTGAAGCAGTACAGTGCAGTCTTAACGGATGTACCTGGTCGAACAAATCTCATCGAATTTGATATAAAATTAACAAACGAGACCCCTGTTCGAACCAGAGTTTACCCCATTCCGTACGCAAAAGCTGATGCACTTCGCGGAGAAATAGACAAGCTGCGTCAGGCAGGAATTATCAGTGAGTCTACATCTCCTTACAGTTCGAGTGTGGTGCTGTTGCAGAAGCCCAATAAGGAAGTTTGACTGTGTATAGATTACCGGCTGCTAAACGTTGTAACGGAATTCCAGCCCGAACCTCTCCAAACTGTTTCTGAGTTGTTCACCAAGCTTAGCAAAGCAAGAATTTTCTCCAAGATTGACCTCAGTAAAGGTTATTATCAAATACCAGTCAAGGAGGAAGTTAAACCTTTGTTAGCTTTCAGCACTAGTGAAGGACATTACACATTTAATGTGATGCCGTTCGGATTACATAACGCACCAGGAGTATTCACTACGATGATGAGGAAGCTCCTAGAACCTTTACAAAGTTCCCAGATCCATAATTTCATGGATGACATCTTAATTGCATTGGAAACCTACGACGAACATATTGCTACGGTTGCTATGCTCCTCAGGAGACTACAGGAAACTGGTCTCACAGCCAGACCTAGCAAATGTCTCATAGGGTTTGAAAAGCTAGACTTCCTGGGGCATACTATTTCTCACGGCTCCATGTGGCCTGTTAAGAAGAACGTGGAGAAAATAGTTGCAGCCAAAAGGCCCCGAACGAAGAAAGACGTACGTTCCTTCCTATCACTATGTGCATATTATCAAAAATACATCCAGAACTTCAACGGATTCACGGCACCTCTGACTGACCTCACAACGAAAGGTTGTCCTGATAAGGTTATCTGGGAACACGCATACAGCACTTTAAAAGGACAGCTGTCTGCATACCCAATTATGAGGTTACCTGACCTCAAGAAACCTTTCGTATTGCGGGTCGACGCGTCAGGTCAGGGCATCGGGTCAACACTGCTGCAAGCCGAGGACAGTTACCCGAATATGCTATTCCCAGTTGCTAATGGCAGTCGAAAACTAAAAACGGCTGAACGTAACTATGGCGTAGTCGAAAGAGAATGTCTCGCTCTGATTGACGGCATCAAACGCCATCATGAGTTTTTCTCTACGGTACATCTTTCACGGTGCAAACAGACCCCGCTCCATTAGCTTTTCTTGGTGCCAATAAGGAATTCAAAGCAAGGATCATGCGTTGGGCCTTATTATTAAGTGTTTATTCCTTCAAAGTGGAATACATTCCAGGAAAACAGAATGTAGGAGCTGACTTCTTGAGCAGCAGAAACTGGACTACGGAGGAAGAGGACGAAATCGAAAATACCAATCATCCAAAAGCTACCGATCAGGGCAGCTTCATTGTCATAAATAAAACATGAAAACGAGTTTCCATGTCTCAAAAGTGGGGACGAGTGTGACGGACAACTCAGCTGTCCCTGAATTGTTAGATGATGGTAAGAACCCTCTCATAACATCAGTACCCCTGATATGTTAGAGGATGATACGTCCCTTGTATAACATCAGAATTGTTGGAACTTTTCGTCAACGGGGAATTCTCACCACCTGGGCTCATTAGCAATGCACAACAGAAACGTGGACTCATTAGCATGCAACCTTTCCACGTAGATTGTCAACACGTTTGCTACTTAATATGTAGACTGCCAACTTCCGTGCATTCAGAGAATCGAATTGATTTAAGGAGAGGTTAAATCACGCCCACGGATATCTCTAGAGCAATTATATGCAGTTATTTTCATTACCTTGGTCAGTACGCCTGCCCAGTGGGGCGTTTCCAAAGTCAACGAGAGAAGTGGCTACGATCAAAGCAATGATGGTCCACAGAAGCAGCGTCTCAGCGGCATTTCGCATCTCCGTGTTAACCAGAGGAGAGCGCTGAAACGCTCGAAGACTAAGACGGACGGGAGAAACGAGCCGGTCAGGAAGTGAGTAATCGGACGAGGAACGAGCGGCTAGAATCTCGATTTTCCACTGAGTTCAAGAAAGGTGTTAGATTCTAACATGTCCCCCTAATTTTAAATTTCACTTACTATATATAGAGACCCTGAAGAAATGCATTTTATCATTCGTTTGCCAGAGATTTTAAAATACACTAGCGTATAGTTGAATCCTGCTAGATTTCATCCGAATTGTCGGCTATATTGGAGTGCTATTCTGTTCTGTGCAGACGGTATAATATATTTGTTAAAGTGAGCAGTGGTCTAGTGCTTTCATTTTAGTTAACTGGATTTGTGTGTTAATTTAAACTTATTAAATAAACCCATTTCAAAGTTCCAGTTGTAAACTAAATGATATAGCTATAAGTTAATTCCCAATACCACTAGATGCTTAAATTAATTTTGGAAGCCGTTAAAGGATTTTTAACTATTTAATACAGTTTAGTTTATATCTATATATATATATATATATATATATATATATATATATATATATATATATATATATATATATATATATATATATATATATATATATATATATATATATATATATGTGTGTGTTTTTACTATTAGAATCGCGGGGAGTTCTTCTTGAATTTATATAATTAAAGACGCGAGTGCTTAAAATAGTTTTGACTGTAAATTTATCACGCGCCAGTATATAATTAATATTGGAAATTATGTTGTCATGTTTTCTATCTTTTCTTATAGAATGATCATACAACCTTTGCGTTCCCAGCAAAGAATAAATTATACAGAGAGTCCAGACTCGGTTCTACCTTCAGTCATTACATAAACATTTTAAATTAACTCTTGTGGCGATCCTATGTTGGGATCCAGCTAACTGAATTTTTCCAGAAACAAAGCACCCCCAAAAACGTTTAAAATAAACATTGTCTGTTAAAGATAAAACTGGAGCAGAACATTGCCAGAACCGATACATATAATTTTACTGTTCTACTGTGGAAATAAGAAATAACATTTAAGAACACTGACAGTTTTTTCGTCATCGCGATAGAGAATATTGTCTACCACTAGCGGTGAATAATACCTGAGACCACACTATTCACACCCCCATATCTGTGACTGTGCCATCCTATAGAAACCTTTTGATATAAAACCAACAGAACACTGAGGCTTCATCTTCTAGCGATTCTCGGGCAAATCTGTGCAACACAAAAAACCCGCTAATCTGGGGCTAGAAACGAAGGAAAGACATTTGTTTATTATGTCAAGTGTTTAAGCTGCTGTTGTGTATTTTCTATGAAGTGCCAGATTCCACAATCGGTAAGTATGTGTGAGAGACTGAGTGTTGGCCATCACGAGCGTGCATGAATGAATGGCATTTATTTTGCAAACCTTGTTAATTTGCTTTACCTGATAAATACCTTTTACTGTATGTCCTGCATTGTCCTTTAAGCGGGATTTCTTAAACTCTGTTATTTCCCCTCCCTTATATCTGCTTAGTAAAGGGAAACACGTTTGAGAACGATCGGATTTTTCCACCACCATACCGAGTATTGTAACACCTCTCTTTTTGAAGTAAATTTAATTTACGGGTTGGGTTACATTATCTATTCTGATAAAACACCTGTCTTTGGAATGGGGTTGTTTCTTTGTCTAATTCAAGCGGGAAGGGCATAGTTGACACCATTCTTCACCCCCCCTCCCCCCCCAATCTTGTTATTCGTATTTTGCTGAAACTATTGATTATTCCTGTACTTTGATAAATGTTGTGATCTGATTTAAATGATAAATAAACACGTAAAACTTCTAGTATTGTGTTGGAAGGCCCAAGCCCAAACTTACCCCATACTTGTTATATTCGTAGTTTGTATTCACGTACGTCCGTGTGTTTGAAGCACCAAATTGGTGTGAGCGCATGTGTGTTTGGAAACTGGCAAATAATTGTTTGTCCAGGAGAGTTTAAGGAGTAGAGTGAGAGAAAACGATTGTCGTATAGAGTCTGTCCTTACTCTCCCCAGCACTCTGTGAATCAACTATTTAGTTTCTAACCCTTTCTTTCACTGCGCATTCACCATCATTCTTCCCTCTAAAACAGGACCACTATTTTCTAAGAACTCTCTCAAATAAATTTACGACAATGCTTAGTGAAACATATTTTTGTGTTAAAGGTGGAATCGTTCGAATGGAATTATATCGAACAGGATGGATGAAAAGTGATAATTCTTTCATCTTTGATTCCAGGAGGAAACAATGTATGTTCAGGTATAGGTAACAGTGCAAGGCAGGCAGTAGTTGCGGAGATAATTGAATTCAATTGTGTCAACACGTAGTTTGTTAAGACTTTTGTCACTTCTGATAAGCCTAGCAAATCGTACGATGAACGTAATAAGGAAAGATATATATGGGGAGCCGCGCTGGTGTAATGGCTACGACGTTGTACTGGCAACCAGGTTTTAATGGTTCAAACCCGGGCGTCAGCGTTTGAAGGAATGTTTACGACCGGAAATTTGACTGAATAACCTGAACGGCTCCTGCACATAAATCCCGTGTGGATGGGAAGGAGCGAAGCTCCTGACCGGGTTGGAAGGAAAGTCCACTGACCCCCCAGCCTCGCAATGACATGTCATTGGGCAAAAAGAGCTGGAAAGCTCGAGTGCCGCTGGTAAGAGAAAAAAAATAAATAAATAAAAGCTCAAAATCGTCTAAATAAAAGGAGATATGGATGAAAACGATAGCATGTATATAAACGAGAAGAACGACGAAGGAATGTATAGACCACTAACACAAATGCCCAAAAATGTATCGGGCTAGTCAAAAAATTTTGTCCACAAAAACCTAGTGACGTCATACTCGGGAGGAGGTCCGCTATTGGCCTATATATAGGAGAGGCAAATTTTAAATTACACACACACACACACACACACACACGCACGCACGCACGCACGCACGCACGCACGCACGCACACACACACACACACACACACACACACACCGCCAAAGTATTCTATGCACGAAGGACTGGGAGTAGAGCTCGAAATGACTTAGTTCCAATCTGTAACTGTGGGCAGCTATCTCAACCAAGTATTGTCCATTGTATTTATGTGGATAGAGGGTGAGTAGTGTTACTCAGTTAGTTTGTATATAATGCCATATTTGTTTTAGAATAATTCATACATGTGCTATATTGTAACTACCTAAGTATTGATTCAATGGAATGAATTCGGGTTATGAACTAAGATGATGAATGGAAGGAAGCAAACTAAATCAGGATATCTCTAAGGCTTAACACTGATTGCAGAAAGGATCATTCTATATGATGATGAGAAAATGAAGTGGAATGGACCAAGCAAGCTGATTTGAAATATAAAAGATTAAATTATAAATGGGTATAGATTGTTGTTACATTGATAATGCCACTGCAACTAGACATCTGTGAAACTGACAATATAACAATGACATTGCATGCATATCACTCGCATTCAACATTCAGATGACAGACACACACAGACACTTAGTCTTAGGAACTCCTACGTGGAGTCTATCCCAAGACCTTATGTTGTTTCAGGTTCGATTCCGTAATCTGACAGTCAGAAGTCTGCTGTTAGATTCATCGTGTAATCCTGCAAAATTGACTAGGAGCACTATAACTTAATCTACACAAAGTTACTAGTATCCCTAATGCATGGGAAAGCCAGTACTGACTGCAAAGATTGACAGACGTGTGTCACTCATTACCATCAACAGCTGTGTGGCTGAGATAGAAAACCAGCAGTCCAGGCATCAAAGATAAGTTTTATCTTAAGAGACTGATTTCACAAAAATTATGGAGAGAGAGAGAGCCGTCATATGATGACAATTGATTCAAGTATAAGTCACAACTCATAGATGATATATAAACAGTGACTTTATTGTTTATCAAAGTGATGCCAAGTGCATATTGTAAACATTTTGTGAATATCTTGAATTAATTCTGTGAATATCTATCATATAATTTTCAAATTTTTTTCCAGTCTAAAGTAAAGAAATTAATCACTATACATAAATAAATTGATTAATAATTGTACTCGATGACTTTGTTAAAGTTACATGTTCATTTTTTATTTTCCCTAGACTAAAGTATAAGATAGTCTTAAGCGAGTAGACCACCTAGACTCTTGTACTAAATTCTTACCACGTGGTCAAGAGATCTTCACAATCTGACTATAATGTGTACCATCCATACGCCAGTGCTCATTTCTGAGACTCCGGTATTTCTTTTAGTCCAGAATTCTCATCTGACACCATCTGCTGGTATCATCTAGATACACCTGTATATCATCCGACCTCGCAACATTGTCCATAACTCATTTCCATATATCAGGATTGCTACTATATAACTCTGAAGAGCTCTCTTTCTTACTTGCACCGAACAAAGAGTTGTTGCGTGACATCTTTTTCATTTAAAATAAAAGTTGCTTTTAATTGGACTTTTCTAAATATCACTTCTGAGATACAACGTCCATCCGATTTTATTAGGGTGTCCATGAATTTCAACCTACTGGTCATTTTTTAAAATGTTCAGTTTACTTTGAAAAAGCATCAGGGAGAAGTCGTTTTCTTGGGGATGACAATAGCTTCTGTTTTTTTGCTATTAAGGCTAAGGACTTTGTCACTGATTATCTCCCCTGCTTTGCAGTATTGGTCCAACAATGGCCAAAATTCAGGAGTATCTAAATTGGGTCGTCAAAGGTGTCTACCTTCGCACATGATTTCTCTTGGTCGAGTTGTAGATAGAAGGGTAATGACGCTTCTATCGCAAGGTAGTTTCCATAAGATATTTCGGAAGTCAAGAACAATGCAGGATTGGTAGGGCAATTGTTAACTTACGTACATCGCTCCGTCGCCTTTTACGAAGAGTTAAGCTATGGTTTAGCCCGTTCAAGCCTCCAGCTGGTGTAAATCCAGCGAAATTCTTTTCTGAGAATTACTTCTATATATGTATATATGTCTATATATATATATATATATATATATATATATATATATATATATATATATATATATATATATATATATATATATATATCCTTCAAAAGAAGTTAAAGACCAGTAGGTGAAAATGACCCAAATATAATAAAAAATTATAAAAATTATATTTCATAAGCAATTAATCTGACATTGATTTTTCTCAAACAACAAACATTCAACACGTGCTGCGTGGGCCCCCAGCATACCGTGTGGCTAGTGTTTAGCCCAGCATGCAGGCTGAAAAAATGCTGCTGAGACACCAAAATGTGGGTGTTTTTAATGATGTCTGAGCATGAAAAAAATACCTGCTATTCCAAAAATGCGTGATGCATGTGGGAGACTATAGTGTTGGTCTTGAGCTGTACTCAGAAAATTGTCTTTATAAGCAACAAAAAGTGCTGCATAACCATTGCACAACAATATGCCTCAACGACGAAAGCTGAGTGTTGTGGATAAAGAAAGAGCCATTGCGTGGTTGCAGGAAGGTCTTACTGTCCGAAATGTCGCTCAGAGGCTTGCATGAAAATAGTGTTAATTGTCACTGATAAGCTTGTCATGTTATATTTTGAAGTGCTGTGTTTTTATTGTTCATTTTCATTTCACATTGCTCCCTTAATAAAAATGGTCCTTAACTTTTTTTGGATTATATATATATATATATTATTATTAATGAATATATATATATATATATATATATATATACATGAAACAAAGGAAAAAATATAAGGTTAGAACTTCAGGAAAATCATCCACCTAAAAAGAAATTAAGCAGCAAGAACTAACAAAGCATTAACAAAAAAAATAACTACTCATAGGACAAGGAAAGACAAGGTATTAAAAAAAAAGGACAACAACTCAAAAAGAACAAATACTAATACAAATTAAAACCAAGTGTAAAGGACAATAGTTATCTAGAAACAATACAAAAGAGAAAATAAAATTGACAAATACTAATATAAATAAAAATCAGCAACTGCAAAAGACAACAGTTATTTAAATTGAATACAAAATTAGTAAATAAAATGACACTAAATACCCCAATTATAACCAACTTTCAGGTTGAACAGGGTAGACCAAGATGAAACGATATATATATATATATATTATCCAAAAAAAGTATATATATATATATATATATATATATATATATATATATATATATATATATATATATATATATATATATATATATATATATATATATATATATATATATATATATATATTATATATATATATATATATATATATATATATATATATATATATATATATATATATATATATATATATATATATAAAGTATGTCTCTATGTTCTTAATATAAATGCGCATGCCTTATTATTTCTTGATGAATTTTGGCAGAGACTCTCTTTAGTTACCACCGGGGTACGCCATGCATTTTATTTTATAATTTAATATTGTAATTATGACATTATGAGTAATTATAATTTTTCCTAAGAAATGTATAGGAGCCATTTATTTCTCAGGGGCCATAATTAAATAAATACATATCCAATAAGTATAAAGGGACGTAACACAAATGTTAAAACTATTATTTTATGTTTATTATTAATGAACGTATGTTTACATATTTTACAAGATAATTAAAAATGTGGGGGCACACCCAGCCTAAAATGGGTTATCTTTTTAAAAAATTAACAGAAAAATAACTAACAAACTTGTTGACATAAAATTTGGCCACATGTTACAAGAGATATTATATTTTATGATGAACAAAGTTTACTTTATAAATTTTAATGTTTTATGTGAAAATAATTAATTAACATGAAGTGATGAAAAAAAAAAAAAAGGAAAACCCTCAGTGCACCTGGGAATGAATTTCCCTCACACAAAAAGTGCAAAGAATGCCAAACCAGCAGATGATGTGCATAACATCCCTACCTATGGCGTGAACTACCCAAAAAACGTCTACCCCAATAAGCTTTGTAGATATGGCTCTTGCAATATGACCATTTTAAATAGCACAAATTTAGAACTTTGTATAGCAATATCTCTGTTTCTATACCATGTAAGAAAAAAGTGGAGGTTCACGCCATACAGGATAACATGGGCTATAAGTGTGCAAAATTTGAAAGCTATAGCTTAAAAATTGTAGAAAATATCACCGGAACTGTGAATCGCAGGCCCTGTTTTCGTTTAAAGTTTAGTTTTTAAAATGTTTTTGGAACACACTCATTCTCTTTGAACATTGATAACTCATAAACTATTACAGATAAACACATAATTCAAAAAGAAACTATTACAGATAAACACATAATTCAAAAAGAAACTATTACAGATAAACACATAATTCAAAAAGAATATCGAAGTAAAAAGGCTTATAAATATTTAAAAGGCAATTATTATATGCAAATCAAAAATAACCTTTTTTGTCTATTTCTGGGTGTATATGCCCCCTTTTAACTAAACGTTTTTACTTTAATAGGAAATAGAAAAAAACAACAGTTTTCTATTCCTTTTTTTTAAATGGCACTCATTTGGCCAAGAGGTTTCAAATTGGATCGGAGCTATATCGATACTTATATTAAAACCAATGGATGTTCTCTGAGCATGACCATCCACAGTGTTAATATTATATGGTATTGTTTTTTATTTTTTCTTACATCGTTTTTAAAACGCGTGGTCAAAATTTGAATGTATGTTTATTTTGAGTGAAAAAGCTTTCACTTATGGTATTTCGGTGCTTCAGAATTTTTTTTATAAACCTTAGTCCCCGCTTAGTATTAAAATTTAGAAAATACTTGGCTTTAGTCTTGTTGTTTAAATAACTGTATCAACATATGTAAAATCCAAAGTCACTCGATGGTCGCTTTCTTCCCGTTGCAATTATTTTTAAGTTATTTTATAGTAAAATATTTAGTTGTTGCACAAAACAAAATTATTAGATAGCTATGATCGTTGAACGACCGTTTAAATGGAAGTTATTTTTCCACAGGTTGCTAGGTCACATAATTAGGTTTCTACCGCTTTGGTTAAAAAAAGAAAAGCTGATGGCTTTTTGTCAAATATGTATTCAATTCATGTGAATGTATGTTTATTTTGATTGACAAAGCAGATTTATGCATTCATTCGTTTTCACTTATGGTATGTCCGTGCTTCAGAATTATTTTAAAATAAACCTTCTTCCCCGCTTAGAACTAAAATTTAGAAAATATCTAAGTAACATAATTTAATTTCTACCGATATTGTCTGTGCGTAAGCAATCCAAATGGTAAAATTATTAATCAAGGAAAACAATCAAAGTGGTAAAATTGTTATTAAAAGGTCGTAATTTACAATTCTACATATCTTTATTTTACATAGCAATTTAAATTATTTAAACAAACACTAATGCTTTATGCGAAAATTAAAAAAAATTACTTGATCTAGTACTTTAAAGTTATTATTACATTTTATATCAAATTTAATTACTTTTTACAAAGCAGTTTTGTTCATTTACCAAATATTACATTAGCGAATGTAAATTGGGAAGTGCTACAAGACACAAACTCAGATCATCTGCCCATTATAATAACCATGCATGAAAATGTCATTCCAAACCCAGAACCAGAGAAACCAACCTTCAACTATAAAAAAGCAAACTGGGAAGCTTTCCAATCAGAACTGGAGGTGATGGAATATAAAGACATGGAATCAGATGATACTGACTTGTGGGCAGAAACACTGACCAATGAAATTCTGAAAATAGCAATAAAATATATACCAAATAAAAATATGCCTCAGCACCTTAAACCAATAAATAACATTACCAAGAAAAGAAAAACTCAGTGGAATAAAGAACCAGTTGCCTGGTGGAATAAAAGCTGTACAGCAATTCATGAGAGAAGAAAAAGGGCATTACAAAAATATAGAAATAACAAAACAGAAGAAAACTATGATGAGTATAAACTTATTAGGAATGAATCTAACAGAATAATATTTGAAGCCAAAGAAACTAACTGGAAGGAGTTTTGCCAGTCACTTAAACCTAGCACTCAAATTAAAGAAGTATGGAATAAACTTAAGGCGATCAAAGAGAACAATAAGAAAACAATAATGACAACAATCAAAATACCAAAGAGAGCAGAAACAGATAAAGAAAAAAGCTAATGCCCTTGCCGAGTATTTCTATAAAGTCAGTGCAAAAAGTAGTCTTGGACAGGAAGAAAATGAGAGAAGAGAAAGACTTAGGATACAGTTTTCAAAAGAACTACCAGATCAGATAGACGAAACAAACTATTTAGATGCTGATATAACAGAAGAAGAAGTAACTAATGCAATAAAAGATAAATCTAATACGGCCTCAGGGCAAGATATACTTAGTTATGAAATCCTTAAGAAAGTACCCAAAAGAACTATAAACATAATAACTTCCCTTTATAATAAAATCTGGAGCTTAGGAAAGATACCAAAAGCATGGAAAGTAGCTATGATAGTACCCATCCTAAAACCCAATAAGGAAGCCCATGATGTAAGTTCATATAGGCTTATCTCCTTAACATCACAACTAGGTAAAATACTGGAAACTGTTGTTAACAAAAGATTAAAATTCTACCTGGAAAAGAAATCAGTTATATAGCACAAACCAGTCAGGGTTTAGAGCAGATAGAAGTACAGTAGACCAGCTTATAAGATTTGAACACGATGTAAAGCTAGGGTTCAAGAGAAAAGAGAAAACAGTAGCAGTTTTTCTAGATGTCGCAAGAGCATATGATGAATGCTGGCGAGATGGAGCTGTTTACAAAATGAAAAAGATTGGCATTACTGGTAAAACCTATAGGTATATAGAAAACTTTTTACAGAACAGGTATTTTGCGGTACAGGTAAACAATGATAAGTCAGATATATATGAACAACAGAATGGGATTCCTCAGGGATCAGTGATTTCACCAACAATTTTCACTATAACTGTAAATGACTTAGCAGATGAATTTAACGACATTAAGAATGCAGTATCTCAATTTGCAGACGACTGTGCCATTTGGCGATCTGGAAAAAACTTGGACCATGTTTTCAAAAAACTTCAAAATCAAGTAGACAAAGTTTCAGAGTGGATGAAAAGTGGGGGCTTCCAAATTAATGTAAACAAAACAGTAGGTATGATTTTCAGTAAAGGAAATTTAAAAAAAAATAACAAAATCAATATAACCATTGAAGGACAGAAAATATGTACCTCCTCAATAACAAGATTTCTGGGCGTAACTTTAGATAAACAACTAAATTATAATAAACATATAGACAATTTGGTAGAAAGCTGTAGGGGACCCCTAAATATACTAAGGATTGTCAAAGGTAATGGATGGGGGGCCAGCAATAAAATAATGCTTATGTTCTACAAGTCTTTCATCAGGGGGAAACTGGATTATGCCAGCATAGTCTATGACTCAGCTGCAGCTTCTAACAAAGCAAAACTGGACAGGATTCAAAATGCAGCCATGAGAACCATTACAGGTGCATTTATATCGACACCAGTAGAAGCGCTAGAAGTAGCTCTTGGCATACCTCCCCTTGATCTAAGACGGAAAGAACTGAGAATAAATTATTGGAGTAAAGTAACACAAGAAGTGACCCACCCAGCACATAAAGCATTTGTCAAAAACCAACCAAGTGTATGGGACGTCCCCTTAAATAAAGATAGATATCCAACAGGGTGGAGAACGATAGAAGACCTAACGCAGTTCAAAGAATTATCAAACACAATTGAAAATAGTAATAAATACAGAAGCAAAATACCACCCTGGGAACTAAAAACACCAATCATAGACTACTCACTTACAGAAAAGATCAAACAAAACATAGAAGATAAGGAAGCCAAAATGATAAGTAGAGAGTTCATAGATCAACTAACTAAACAAAGTCTGGCCGTATACACTGATGGATCCAAGGGTGATAGTGGCCAACTAGGTGCCGGAGTTGTAATACCAAAATGGGGAATAAAAAAGAGCTACAGTGTAACAGAAGGGGCTTCAATTTTTACCGCAGAGATGGTAGCAATTCTTAAAAGTTTAGAAATAATCGAAGATAACCCACCAAAAGCTGTTACGATATTTACAGACTCACTATCATCACTACAAGCACTAGAACACCCAGGTAAATGTAGCCGGCCAGACATAGAGAAAGAAGTTCTAGCAATTAACACATCACTAGGACACAGAGGATGTAGTGTGAGGCTAGTGTGAGTTCCAGCACACATAGGTATTGCTGGCAACGAGTTGGCAGACCAGAACGCCAAGAATGGAAGAACAAGTAAAAACAATATAAAAGCAGGACTAGGGAGGTCGGAGATCAAGAGCCAAGTGAAGATAACTATAAACGAGGAATGGAAGACAACATGGAAGAAAAGTAGAAAAGGCAGACACGCGTTCAAACTGCTGAAAGAACCAACAAGGACGTGCCAGGTCAGAGAAGAATTAAAGATACCATCAAACAAAAAATTGTGGCGTCTCCGTCTCGGTGCAGCATACTTTATGGTAGAAGAACCACACTGCCAAGAATGTCAGGAAGAGAATGACACAGACCACTACCTGATCCACTGTAAAAAGTATGAACAACAAAGGCTTGAATTAAAAACTTACTATAGAAATCACAATATAGACTTAACAGGTGATAAGGTTTTAAGTATAGATGCCCCAAGAGATGCCCAATCAATACTTAAAAGATATATACATAAAACAAAGGAAAACATATAAGATTAGTAACTCAGGAAAACCATCCAACTAAATAGAAATTAAGCAGCAAGAACTAACAAAGCATTAACAAAAACCTAACTACTCATAGGACAAGGAAAGACAACAAGGGAAAAAAAAGGGCAACAACTCAAAACGAATAAACACTAATACAAATTAAAACCAAGCGTAAAGGACAATAGATATATTTATAAACAATACAAATAAATAAATAAAATTGACAAATACTAATATAAACAAAAATCAGCAACTGCAAAAGACAATAGTTAATTAAATTGAATGCAAATTAGTAAATAAAATGACACTAAATACCCCAATTATAATCAACTTTCAGGTTGAACAGGGTAGACCAAGATGGAACGTAAAGAGGCAATAACGATCAGATGTTAAATGCCGATCTACACCCATCAACCCATCAAAACAACA
Organism: Oreohelix idahoensis; assembly: GCA_024509875.1. NCBI lineage: Eukaryota > Metazoa > Mollusca > Gastropoda > Stylommatophora > Oreohelicidae > Oreohelix > Oreohelix idahoensis. The sequence continues at coordinate 57,860 of JAMPIV010012568.1, forward strand.
ACAACAAAGCACTTCATAACTGAAATAAACTGCAATATCTTTTGTAATGAAAGAGGGTCTTTTCAGTTTTCACTGCGACTCATGCGAGTTAAAATAAATGCGAAAAAAATTGCAAAAATGCAACTTAGGGGAGCACTTTAAAACAACGCCCCTCATGTGAGCATTTTTAAAAAAAAAGGGGGGGGGGGGGTCTTTTTCAGTTTTCACTGCGACTCATGCGAGTTTTAAAAAAATGCGCCTCATGCGAGCATTTGAAAAATGCGACTTATGCGAGCATTTAAAAAAAAAAAAAAAAAGAGCGTCTTTATAGCATTGCTGGACCGAAAGGTCTGCTATAATTGTACATGTGCCAGTCTCAAACGGGGTGTGCCTCGCCAAAGTTAGGCAATGTTTAAGTTTTTTTTTAATTTTTGGCCCTTAATAAAATAAACTAGCTCAAAGCTAAACAATGCACCAAAACGAAAGATCTTTATTTAGACATGTGTCCTTCTTCTTCTTCCTCGTTCGTCCTGAAAAGGACGTTGGTTGCGTTGTGTCTGTTTACGCCGTAGCTGCGATATCTGCGCCTTTCGGCCGACACATCCGACTTCAGCACGGCATTTTTTTGGGACCGGGTTTGCCTTCCCTCTTCGATCCCTACTCTCTCAGCCAGACTGCAGTGATGCAGCCTGTTTCCAGGACCACCACGTGAAGGTGGAGTAGGGTCTTGGTCAGCTCTGGTTCGCTGACCCTGACGCAAGCAGTCAAGCTATGGGTCGCTGACTGCATTCTCTATTGCTGCATCTTTGGGTCCCAGACATGTGTCCTAATATAACAGGCGTTATCCATGTGTCTCGGTTGAACGGGTCGTGTCTCGCCGAAATGAGAAACTATTGTTTAAATAACATAACAACTCAACACAATCATTGTGTCTTTTATTTTTGAAGTATGGATGACAGAAAATAATAATCAATGTTTTTTTACAAGCAACAATGTATATATATATATATATATATATATATTTGAAAAGAACGTGCTACGAAAAACAGTAGTAAGAACGTTAAAAAAAGGATGAGTTGGACTATTATTTCTTGGTGCGCCAGGTCGGAAAGGGAAAATGTGTCTTATTAATTTTCTTCTTGCTAAAACTCGGAAGCAGAATAAAATTGCTTTTGCGATTCCACCATAAGAAATAATAGTATTTTGGAAAAATTCGGAAGCAAATATATATATATATATATATAAAGTCTTGCTCATACGTATGCTTTCACACTTATAATAACTGAATCAACTATGATTGTTATGTTTTAAAATAGCATGTTACAAATGAAATAATCAATTAGTTTTAACAGGTTAAAATAGAGATGAAATGAAGGTGACTTTTAGAGTTAAATAAAATGTCTCGTCATTGAGACTTGGTTTGAGGATTAAAATTAAAATTAAAATTTAATGTCCTTTTGCTGGTGCCTTTTACAAGCACTTAGCTGGTATGAGTGAGTCCTGCAGCCTTGGTTTCGTCAATTCTTTTGTGATGATGACACTTCACAATCTGATAGCTTCGTTCCTCTCACGGTCTGATAGCTTCGTTCCACGAACCGTCTGATAGCTTAGTACCACGATCCCATAGTAACTTTTGGGTACACAATCTCCTCGCACAGTTTAGAATGGACAAAACACTTTATTAGATGCTTCGAATCACTTGGTCTGGAAATTTTATGATTCGTCTGTTGACGGGTGATCTGATTCCTTAGGACTCCAGTCTTCGTATTTAAAAATGCGGGTTTACTTTTAAGTTTAAAGTTTTCCCAAATACTTCGATCTTGTTCTTTTAAGGCTCCAGTCTTTGTATTTAAATATGCGGGTTTGCTTTTAAGTTATAAAGTTGCCCAAATACTTCCGATCTGTCACTTATAATTTTGGAATTTAACTTAGTCCGATCCTTCTTTCTCTGGCTTTGGTGAATTGCTGGCTTGACGTGGCGATGCGGTCTGATTTGTGTCTCTGATTTTTAATTAAAATCCAGTAATGTTACAGTTTACCGGGTGAAAACTTAAATAAGTCTGGGTGTGACCACAGCAAAAAAGAATGTAAGGGCAATAAATATGCCAGATAATAGGACTATGAATGAGAGAATAATGCAAGTAAAAAAATGAGTTGATACTGCCGGAGGGGACAAACGTTATAAAAAAAGCACGCTATGATTTCGTCACAGACTTTTTTTAGCTTTCTGTCACATCTTTTATCAATCGTTTCCTTCAACTCATTGTTCACCCCTAAAAAAAAAATATTTTTGCATAAGACTGTCTCATCAGCGTATTATGTTCACCACTGATATTTCTGGCATGTCCTCTTTGGATCTGTCACGAATTTACTTCCGTGTGCTCTGCCCAGTGTTGGTCCCAAAGTGTGCCAAAATTCAGAGTATCTGCTGAGGATCTTCAAGTGTGTCTAACCTTTCGCTTCAGTATTACTCTTGGCAGGACGTAATTTGAAAAACGGTGCTTCAATTCCAGGAAGCCTCATAGGAATTTAAGGAATCAAGAAAAATAACGGCTGATAGGATCCAGGCAGTGTAAACTTTCTATTATTAAGGATTTTGCTCGTTTTGAAAAGTCTCAAGTGATTTAATCAGTAAAATGCTACTTCAATAGCTATGTTATAAGTATTTAAAATGATGAGACAAATGGGGGCAGGTCACTCAAAATGACTAAAGCAACTACAAATTTGTAAATTCATACCGATACTAAATTTAAGTTGGCCCCATATCGTAAACTGATGTAAAAATAAATAAGTGTGGGGTGAATTAGAATTTAAATTTTATCCCCAATGCGTGAATGAATGGAAAGATGAGTTTTTTTTCTTTCGAATTTTCTTAAAGAAAAGAAGTTCACTAGGCAGCTTTAAGTGGGTACTTAGTTTGCCAGTAATAGGTCCCTGTTTTTTCGACCATTTTTGATAATTTGTCCCGACTTTTTTTTTTCGATGCAATCCGGGACGCAAATATGTCCGGTTTTTGATGAATTTTGCAATTTGGCATAAATCTCACAGATTAAACAAAAAAATTATTCTTCCGTGCCGGACTTGACGGAATTTTAATTATAGTGAAACTGGCGCCGAAAACAGCTACAAGAGGTTGTCAAGGACCGCTAATAGTCGTTTTGTAGTTCCAATGTGATATTCTTCGCAGTTATTTGAATTTTAGGTAGTAAGTAAAGTACCAAGATTTTTTGCGTACGGTATACGTTTATTTAATTTAAACGGTGAAAACTATTTGTGCCTATTTTGTTTTATTGTTGTAAGAAAATGGTAACCAAAGCGTTAATGCAGTTTCAATGAAGATTTACAAAAGGTAATATCCGTTTTATTAAAAGAGTACATCAAACTTCAATGTACAACGATGGCTCATATATGTATGTCTCCGGGTTTTCGATAAGCCATAGTGGACGTGGTGATATTAAGAACCACATAGCAGTGAGAAACATAGAGAGAGCCGTCCCGTTACAGCTGCATCAAGCTCGTCGTTAACCACTTTCTTCAGAGCTGATAAAATTGGTGACCAAAGAAGAGCAAATTAGCGCTGCTATAGAAGGCGCCCTTTGCATACCGATACAGTGTACACTATCATACTTTCAGGTCCTATGGGATTGCACATCAAAAATTACTTCAGGTTACTTTAAAGCCAAAATTTGCATGCGCACGTACGGAAAACAGAAGTCATTATTCGAAATGGTCTTGGCACCCATATTCTAAATGAGTTAAGTGTGGACTGATACCAAACGTAATTGGAATGGTTCGATATTGTTGATAAATCATTTATGCTTGTGCATTGAGTGTGGGTCATTGGTATTGAGGAATGTTATTATCACCACTGTTGCAAAGTGATTGTTGATTACTGTGTGCACTGTCATCACCACACAGCTCACGTACGAGTCATGGATGTCAATAAAGGTTGTAAACGCCTGGAACAGTTCGAGACTGTTTTATTACGTTACCAACACACAACGAAGTCACGATGACATCAACAAAGAATAATTCATGATATACTCAAATGCATCTGGCATACAATTCTCCACCTGTCTCAAACTCCTCAAAGACTGCACAACACGGCAGTTATATTAATTATGGCCTTACAAATCTCTACATGTCTCAAACTCCTCAAAGACTGCACAACACGGCAGTTATATTAATTATGGCCTTACAAATCTCTACATGTCTCAAACTCCTCAAAGCCTGCACAACACGGCAGTTATATTAATTATGGCCTTACAAATCTCTACATGTCTCAAACTCCTCAAAGACTGCACAACACGGCAGTTATATTAATTATGGCCTTACCACATTTTACAAGTCTCGAAAACTCCTCAAAGACTGCACAACACGGCAGTTATATTAATTATGGCCTTACAAATCTCTACATGTCTCAAACTCCTCAAAGACTGCACAACACGGCAGTTATATTAATTATGGCCTTACACATCTCTACATGTCTCAAACTCCTAAAAGACTGCACAACACGGCAGTTATATTAATTATGGCCGTGAACATTTTTACGGCCCTGATGAGGCATTCCCTTAGGAGAACACCGACAGACACTTAGAAAACACAGGGCTTGCGACGACACCGGTCTACGCCCAAAACACACTATTCTGACAGCACACTCACAGGGCACACACTGTGAACCCCTGTCATGAGACTCAGTTGTTTTTAGAACACCACTCACAATACATGCCGCTTAGTTAGGTTTAGAGCCGCGAGAGCTAATCACCCTCCCGGCTCAAAACACTTTTTTTACATAAGGATAAATATATCTCAACACTAGAGATAAACAGCGTTCTTCACGCTTTTCTTTTACAGTGTCTGATGAATGTAGGAGATGTTATTTTTCACCAATCGATTCATAATTGGCAAGCAAGTAACATAATTCAAATATTCAGTCTGTCCCTCAACATAGTAATATTTTCTTCTTCCCTTTTGACCTTAACATTTACACCGCTATGAACCCTGGGGGAAAAAAAATGTTCTATCATTTTTTCTAAAACAGTTACATCAACAAAAAAATCAAAGGAGAGCAAAACTCCACTAATACATACCTACAAAAATTAACTTATGTTAAGGGAAAAGAATATACCTACATAAAATATCAACATTAAATGAAAAAAAATAAGAAAATGGGAGCATCAACGTAATCCGGTGTCAAAGTACATCAGAATTAATCTAATACAAATGTAATAGGCGTATGGACAAGTTACAATATATGTGGATGTAGCCACAAATGAAAACAAGGAAACAATCAAATAGCAATGAGAAAGCCTGACAAGATCAATTGCAAAGAGATTTGAGAATGATCTTAATGAAGTAAAGTAGGGAAATCAGAATATACGAGTTGGGAAAAAAGAAAATACCGTGTTAACAATTAAGTACAAAACAACTTTACATGAATATAAAATAAATACCACCATTACATCTGGATACAATTTATCAGAATGTAATGATAATCCTTAACAATATCAAGAATATGATGTATAAATTCGAAAAGAAGAAGAAGTGCATAAACAAGAAACAAGTGTAGCGAATGTGACACATGCGAGCTATAAACAAGAAATTATTTGGGACCAATACCGAATGAAGATAACAGGAAAATGGAACGATGTATGAAGGAATAACCGGCAAAGGCAGACAGTTAAAGCTAAGAGACGAGTGAAGGAGAAAGTCAATAACAATACATACTAATAGAAACAGTCTCAATCAAAACAAGTATTGTAATCTATAAATACAATGGTGTAACGATTGCCAAAGCTTGTTGAGAAAGAAAAAAACAAAATGAATGTATAATTTGTATACAATTAACATAGAAGAAAGACCGCTATAACTGGAATTACATGCATAAATAAGTAAATTTACTGCAAGTTAAATAGTTATCAAGAATAAGGATAGACAATAAATTGATCAAGACATCACGCAAACAAAAAAATGACGCTATCAAAAAAGTTTTGGCTGACGTATAGTCCACGCGATATGCCATAAAGACAATACATGTATAGTATTTCAACAGTCAATGTGAAATAATAAGAGTTATTAGAGAAAATGTCAATGGGAGGTTTACAATGTGTGTACTGGGGGGTAAAGAGCATCAGTTGAGTTGCGGTTGGTGACAGTGAGAAATATTAACACATGTGGGGCATGAAAATGTGGTAACTAGTATTGTATCCGTCAAAAAAGTGTCAATATGGTGAAGCCTATGAATATAGTCAACGATAAGTTAGTGTGAGTGTGCGATTATAGTAATTTAAAAAAATTTAACTTAGGTGGTGGGTAGAGTACTATAATTAAAAAGTGGGTGTGGTATTAAATAAATTTAACGGCATGGAAAACGGTTTAATCCTGATAGTGTGAATGGTTAAACATTCTCTGTATGTGAGGGGTCTATCACTTGGAATGTTTAGGATTATGGGGGTGTGTTAAAATGTTGGCAATTGTAAACCATGTCAAGCCTGGGACGTTTGGTTTTGTGGGTGACAAATAATCCGGTGTCTGCGAACTTTTAATTGGGGTGGGGGGCACTTATTAATCATCTATACTAATTTTTAAATGGGTTAGTGAAATCGCCTATCTGGTCCACAGTAACTTGTGGTCGTTGCGAAATATTTTTACAGTGTGTTCAACTGTATTATCGTTGGGTTGTCTTGAAAATACCAAGTCTGATGGGTGGTTTGGGGGGGGGTTATTCATCCACCTAACGGGTGTTACAGTAAGCCAAACGTTTGCGAGATTTTCATTGGTGGTGGGTGTGTGTACTCTTGATCTTGAAAGCTAGCGTTGTTGAAATGTGTGCATTGACATTGGGGGGTTTCTCTTAGTAGGTGTTTTTGGTCGTATTGTGTGTTGTTATTGGGGTGGGTGATGTTTTCTTTATCTTCATGCTGTGACTATACTGTCTACGCTCGATAAACTTATCGGACCGCAGTCATAGTAAGCGTTAACATGTTTTTGTTTGGTGATGTTAGATTCTGTGGTAAGGTATAATAATGTGTTCCATCTTAGACATAATCTAAAATTATACTGTATGTTAGTAACAGCTGGGTTGGTGGATGTCAGTGAATACAGTATATACATTAATGTTTCTTTTGGGGGTTTGTGATGCTTGTTTTGTTATGGGTTGACTTTACTTGATACATTAGGGTGGGTTTTGGGTGGGTGTTGAACTGTAAACGTGGGTCATGTATGCGTTTTTCACTTTTGGGGTTCATTTTGCATCTTAAACTTCCTCTGGTCTCGAAACTTATACCAGTGGACATGTCTTCATGTACGGGCATTCACAGTAATTATCCGGTCGTGTTGGGGATTGGGGGGGGTGGGGGGGGGGGGTTTGTCTGGTGTATCTTGGGTGGGTCTGTGGTGGGTAATATTCAAAAGTACTTCAGAATTCATTTCTGTTTATGCAGGGGTCTCTAACTTTCGTTAAGCACGGGTACTATCTGGGATCTTTCATTTCTGTTAAGGTCTAATTCCACCCTGGTAAAATATAATCTTAGTCCAGATTGTGGGACTGGTTGGGGTGGTGGGGGGTTTATATGGGAGGGGGGTGGGGGGGTTTGACTTGCTCTCTTTCGATCGGTATTCGTATCTTAGTCCTAATCTTAGCGACCGTAAATATCTTCTGGGGACTTTTCTGGGGGGGTAGCTTTATTTAGGGTATTAGATGGGGTTAATATACGTGGGGGAAGATGCTTTTGATGGGGGGATTAAATCTTCTTCATGCGAATTGATTGGGGGGGGGTTCCTGTTTTCTTGTGGGGTGGTGGGGGGGGGTGGGGGGGGGTGATTGGATTATTGGCTATAGCTGCAATGTTAATTAGATGGTACTAGGAGATGGACGTTCGTATGCTCCATTAATATACTAACTGGGAGTCTTAATAGTCGATAATCATGGGTTATATTTAGGTATGTAGGTATATTCTTTTCCCTTATAACTTAAGTTAATTTTTTGTAGGTATATGTATTAGACCGGGGTTATGCTTTCCCTGGGGGGTGAATTATTGGGGGGGGGGGGGGATCTGATGTATGTAAACATGTGTTTTCTCTAAGTGGGAATGTAGTGGGGAACATTAATTTAGGTAATAACTCCTAGGGGGGGCGGTGGGGCATAATAATACTTGTTTAAAGGGTTGTGCAGGTCACAAGGGAAGTAATGAGATTTCTAGTATAGTTGTGGGGGGGTACAGGCCATGAATAGCTTGAACCATGGTACGCTTGTGCGATTAGGTAATAAATTATGGGGTTTGAGAATATGGTAACTAGAGTCATTGTACAGGCCTATAGAACTGGGGTCGTGGAACTGCGTTGTTGTGGCAGTTCTTTAACGATGTTGAGTTTAGACATGGGGTGTGTTATGTGTAGTGTTGAGCGTTTGGTTGAAGTTGAATTTAAGGTGATTGTTCATAGTCGGATAGAGCGGACATATGTTATTGTGAGTGTGTGGTGAAGTGGTAGAAAAGTAAACTGCCGTGTCATGACAGGGGTTTGAGGATAAGTATGAATACACTGTGAGATGCTTTGACCCATGAGTTAATTAAATATTGGGCGTAGCGCGGTAAGTCTGCTAGCACTAATGTGAAATTTGCGTAGGGTATTGTAATGTAACGCCGAGCAGTCTTTGTGATTTTATGAGACTCTCGTGCTAAGGCCATAATATTAAATATAACTGCCGTGTTTGCAGTATCTTGAGTATTCCTGAGACATGTGTGAAGTGTGTAAGGCCATAGATTAATATAACTGCCGTGTTTGCAGTCTTTGAGGAGTTTTTGAGACATGTAGAAATTTGTAAGGCCAGTTAATTAATTTTAACTGCCGTGTTGTGCAGTCCTTTGAGCGTGTGTTTGAGACATGTAGAGACATTTGTAAGGCCATAATTAATATAACTGCCGAGACGTTTTGTGGCAGTCTATTTGAGGAGTTTTGAGACATGTATGAGAGATTTTGTAAGGCCATAATTAATATAACTGCCGTGTTGTGGCAGTCTTTGAGGAGTTTGAGACATGTAAAGAGAATTTGTAAGGCCATAATACAAATATAACTGCCGTGTTTGTGCAGTCTTTGAGGAGTTTTGAGACATGTTAGAGATGTGTAAGGGCATAATTAATATAAGTGCCGTGTTGTGCAGTCTTGGCGTATTTTGAGACATGTAGAGATGTGTAAGGCCATAAATAATATAACTGCCGTGTCGTGCAGTCTTTGAGGAGTTTGAGACATGTAGAGATTTGTAAGGCCATAATTAATATAACTGCCTGGGTTGTGCAGTACTTTTGAGAGTTTGGAGACAGTAGAAATTATGTATAGGCCAAATTATTAACAACTGCCGTGTTGTGCTGGCTTTGAGGAGTTTGAGACAGGTGGAGAATTTGTATGCCAGATGCATTTGAGTTATCATCGAATTTATGTCTTTTGTTGATGTCATCGTGACTTCGTTGTGTGTTGTAACGTAATAAACAGTATCGAACTGTTCCAGGCGTTTACAACCTTTATTGACATCCATGACTCGTACGTGAGCTGTGTGGTGAGTAGTGACAGTGCACACAGTATTCAACAATCACGTTTGCAACAGTGTGATAATAACTTATGTCTCAACACCAATGACCCACACTCAATGCCAAAGCCCACAGCATAAACAATTCAGCAATGCATAAAATGATTTATCAACAATATAGTCATTCCAATTACTTTGTTTCAAGTCGACACCTTAACACATTTAGAATATGGTGTGCCAAGACATTTTCGAATAATGCTTCTGTTTTTCGTACGTGCCGCAAGCAAGATTTTGGCTTTACAAGTAAACCTGAGATTAATTTTGATGTTGCAGATCCATAAGACCTGAAAGTATGATTGTCGTAGCACTGTATATGGTATGGCATAAAAGGCGCCTTCTAGAGCAGCTTAATTGCTCTTCTTGGTCACTCAATTTTACACAGCTCTGAAGAAAACTGGGATTAACGACGAGCTTGATGCAGACTGTAACGTCGGCTCTCTTTATGTTTGCTCACAGCTTATCGAGGTTCTTAATATTCACCACGTCCACGTATGGCTTATCAAAAAAAAACGACAGACCCGATGACACATTATATTGCATCGTACTCATTTGAAGTTTGATGTAACTCATTTAATAAAACGGGATATTTCTTTTGTAAATCTTCATTTGAAAAGCTTGCATTTATACGCTTTGGTACGCATTTTTCTTACAAACAATAACAAAATATGGCAGCAAATAGTTCAACCTGTTACAAATTAAATAAACGTATACCGTCCCGCTAAAATCATTGGTACTTGTACTACTACTCAAAAATTTCCAAATAACTGCGAATATCACATTGGAACTACAAAAACAATTAGCGGTCCTGACAACCTCTTGTCTGTTTCGGCGCCAGTTCACTAATAAATAAAAATTTCCCTCAAGTCCGCACGGAAATAATAATTATTTTATGTTTAATCTGTGAGATTTTATGCCAAATTGGCATAAATCATCCCAAAACCGGGACATAGTTGCCGTCCCCGGACGATAGCCTCGAATAAAAAGTCGGGGGGACAAATTATTCAAAATGGTCGAAATACAAGGGACCCATTATATATCTGGCAACTTAAGTACCGTCAACTTATAAGCTGCCTAGTGAACCTCTTTTCTTTTAAGAACTATTCGAAAGAAAAAAAACTCTTCTTTTCCAGATCATCCTAGCATTGATAAAATTTTAAAATTCTAAATCACCCCACACTTATTTATTTACATTCAGTTTTACGATATGGCCCATTAAATTTAGTTATCTGTATGTATTTACAAATTTGTTTTTTTTTTATTGTAAGTGTTGATTTAGTCATTTTGAGTGACCCTGCCCCCATTTGTGCTCATCATTTTAAATACTATAAACATAGCTCTATTTGAAGTAGCATTTTACTGAGTTTTTTTTAAAATCACTTGGTGACTTCTTTTCAAAACGAGCAACAAATCCTTAATAATAGAAAGTTTTACACTGCCTGGATCCTATCAGCCGTATTAATTGATTTCTTAAATTCCTAATGAGGCATTCCTGGAATTGAAGCACCGTTTTTCAATTTTACGTCTCTGCCAAGAAGTAATCCTGAGGAAAGTGAACACCTTTGAAGATCCTCAGCAGATTACTCTGAAATTTTGGCCACTTTGGGACCAAACACTGCAGAGCATACAGTCGGAGACGAGTAAATTCCGTGATCAGATCCAAAGACCGGGACATGCCAGAAATATCACGTGGGTGGAGACATAAATACGCTGATGAGGGACAGTCATCTTAGTGGCAAAATAGTGAAAATGAGTTGAAGGAAACGATTGATAAAAGATGTGACTAGAAAGCTTAAAAAAAGTCTGTGACGAAATCAGTCGTGCTTTTCTTTAACGTTTGTCCCCTCCGGCAGTATTTTTATCTCAAACTCATTTCTTCATTATTCTCATTCATAGTCCTATTATCTGCATTATTTATTGCCTTACATTCTTTTTGCTGTGGTGTCACACCCGACTTTATTTAAGTTTCAACCGGTAAACTGTAACATTACTGGATTAATTAAACACGACCAGTGGGGTAAATTAAGTTTATCTTGTAAGTCGCATGGCGCTTATTATCCTTTTGTTAAACACGCCCCTCTATGACACAATATGGGTCTCGTACGAGCGATGAATAGAATGCCACATTTGTCTATCTGAGAGATATCCGTCTGGCGGATGCACGCAAGAAAACAACAGGTGATAATGAGATAATAGCTTCCGCCGGGCCATCCTGTGTAAATTGTTACAGATTAACCTGTCTGGGGAGACAATATTGGAAGGTAGCATCTGGACATCAAATAATATGTTCACAAATTTGGTTTGTGAGTCTTCAGCGGAAGTATTACATCATTATTAGAAAAAAGGTCACGCGATGGAATTTAAAATGTAATATTTTAAAACACGCGGGGGAGATTAAATTAAACACCCCAACCCATAAAGTACAAGCTAACGATTGGCTTGATTTGAGAGCCGGAATAGACTTTTGACTTTCATTTAGATAAATTTCGTCGGAAGCAAAATCTGGGATTGGAACGTGCAAATGAGAAAAGATATAAACTAGCAAAAATCAGAGACACAAATCAGACGCATCGCCACGTCAAGCCAGCAATTCACCAATGCCAGATGAAAGAAGGATCGGGACTAAGTTAAATTCCAAAATTATAAGTGACAGATCGGAAGTATTTGGGCAACGCTTTATAACTTAAAGCAAACCCGCATATTTAAATACAAAGACTGGAGCCTTAAAAGAACAAGATCGAAGTATTTGGGAAACTTTAAACTTAAAAGTAAACCCGCATTTTTAAATACGAAGACTGGAGTCCTAAGAAATCAGATCACCCGTCACAGACGAATCATAAAATTTCCAGACCAAGTGATTCGAAGCATCTAATAAAGTGTTTTGTCCATTCTAAAACTGTGCGAGAGATTGTTGTACCCAAAAGTTACTATGGGATCGTGGTACTGAGCTATCAGATGGTTCCTGGAACTAAGCTTTCAGACCGTTAGAGGAACGAAGCTATCTGACTGTGAAGTGTCATCTTTACAAAAGAATTGACGAAACCAAGGCTGCAGGACTCACTCATACCAGCTAAGTGCCTGTAAAAGGCACAAGCAAACGGACATTGAATTTAATTTTAATTTAAATCCTCAAACCAAGTCTCAATGACGAGACATTTTATTTAACTCTAAAATTCATCTTCATTTCATCTCTATTTTAACCTGTTAAAACTAATTGATTCTTACATTTGTTACATGTTATTTTAAAACATAACAATCATAGTTGATTCAGTTATTATAAGTGTGAAAGCAAACGTATGAGCAAGACTTTATATATATATATATATATTTGCTTCCGAATTTTTCCAAAATACTCTTATTTCTGATGGTGGAATCGCAAAAGCAATTTTATTCTGAATCCGATTTTTAGCAAGATCAATAAAATAAGACACATTTTCCCTTTCAGCCCTGACGCACCAAGAAAGAGTAGTCAAACTCATCCTAGTTTGACGTGTTTACTACTGTTTTCGTAGCACGTTCTTTTCAAATATATATATATATATATATATATATATACATTGTTGCTTGTAAAAAAACATTGATTATTATTTTTCTGTCATCCATACTTCAAAAAATAAAAGACACAATGATTGTGTTGAGTTGTTATGTTATTTAAACAATAGTTTCTCATTTCGGCGAGACACGACCCGTTCAACCGAGACACATGGATAACGCCTGTTATATTAGGACACATGTCCTGGGACCCAAAGATGCAGCAATAGAGAATGCAGTCAGCGACCCATAGCTTGACTGCTTGCGTCAGGGTCAGCGAACCAGAGCTGACCAAGACCCTACTCCACCTTCACGTGGTGGTCCTGGAAACAGGCTGCATCACTGCAGTCTGGCTGAGAGAGTAGGGATCGAAGAGGGAAGGCAAACCCGGTCCCAAAAAAATGCCGTGCTGAAGTCGGATGTGTCGGCCGAAAGGCGCAGATATCGCAGCTACGGCGTAAACAGACACAACGCAACCAACGTCCTTTTCAGGACGAACGAGGAAGAAGAAGAAGGGACACATGTCAAAATAAAGATCTTTCGTTTTGGTGCATTGTTTAGCTTTGAGCTAGTTTATTTTATTAAGGGCCAAAAATTAAAAAAAAAACTTAAAAAACATTGCCTAACTTTGGCGAGGCACACCCCGTTTGAGACTGGCACATGTACAATTATAGCAGACCTTTCGGTCCAGCAATGCTATAAAGACGCTCTTTTTTTTTTTTTTTTAAATGCTCGCATAAGTCGCATTTTTCAAATGCTCGCATGAGGCGCATTTTTTTAAAACTCGCATGAGTCGCAGTGAAAACTGAAAAAAGACCCCCCCCCCCCTTTTTTTTTTTAAAAATGCTCACATGAGGGGCGTTGTTTTAAAGTGCTCGCATGAGTTGCATTTTTGCAATTTTTTTCGCATTTATTTTAACTCGCATGAGTCGCAGTGAAAACTGAAAAGACCCTCTTTCATTACAAAAGATATTGCAGTTTATTTCAGTTATGAAGTGCTTTGTTGTTGTTGTTTTGATGGGTTGATGGGTGTAGATCGGCATTTAACATCTGATCGTTATTGCCTCTTTACGTTCCATCTTGGTCTACCCTGTTCAACCTGAAAGTTGATTATAATTGGGGTATTTAGTGTCATTTTATTTACTAATTTGCATTCAATTTAATTAACTATTGTCTTTTGCAGTTGCTGATTTTTGTTTTATATATTAGTATTTGTCAATTTTATTTATTTATTTGTATTGTTTATAAATATCTATTGTCCTTTACGCTTGGTTTTAATTTGTATTAGTGTTTATTCGTTTTGAGTTGTTGCCCTTTTTTTCCCTTGTTGTCTTTCCTTGTCCTATGAGTAGTTAGGTTTTTGTTAATGCTTTGTTAGTTCTTGCTGCTTAATTTCTATTTAGTTGGATGGTTTTCCTGAGTTACTAATCTTATATGTTTTCCTTTGTTTTATGTATATATCTTTTAAGTATTGATTGGGCATCTCTTGGGGCATCTATACTTAAAACCTTATCACCTGTTAAGTCTATATTGTGATTTCTATAGTAAGTTTTTAATTCAAGCCTTTGTTGTTCATACTTTTTACAGTGGATCAGGTAGTGGTCTGTGTCATTCTCTTCCTGACATTCTTGGCAGTGTGGTTCTTCTACCATAAAGTATGCTGCACCGAGACGGAGACGCCACAATTTTTTGTTTGATGGTATCTTTAATTCTTCTCTGACCTGGCACGTCCTTGTTGGTTCTTTCAGCAGTTTGAACGCGTGTCTGCCTTTTCTACTTTTCTTCCATGTTGTCTTCCATTCCTCGTTTATAGTTATCTTCACTTGGCTCTTGATCTCCGACCTCCCTAGTCCTGCTTTTATATTGTTTTTACTTGTTCTTCCATTCTTGGCGTTCTGGTCTGCCAACTCGTTGCCAGCAATACCTATGTGTGCTGGAACTCACACTAGCCTCACACTACATCCTCTGTGTCCTAGTGATGTGTTAATTGCTAGAACTTCTTTCTCTATGTCTGGCCGGCTACATTTACCTGGGTGTTCTAGTGCTTGTAGTGATGATAGTGAGTCTGTAAATATCGTAACAGCTTTTGGTGGGTTATCTTCGATTATTTCTAAACTTTTAAGAATTGCTACCATCTCTGCGGTAAAAATTGAAGCCCCTTCTGTTACACTGTAGCTCTTTTTTATTCCCCATTTTGGTATTACAACTCCGGCACCTAGTTGGCCACTATCACCCTTGGATCCATCAGTGTATACGGCCAGACTTTGTTTAGTTAGTTGATCTATGAACTCTCTACTTATCATTTTGGCTTCCTTATCTTCTATGTTTTGTTTGATCTTTTCTGTAAGTGAGTAGTCTATGATTGGTGTTTTTTAGTTCCCAGGGTGGTATTTTGCTTCTGTATTTATTACTATTTTCAATTGTGTTTGATAGTTCTTTGAACTGCGTTAGGTCTTCTATCGTTCTCCACCCTGTTGGATATCTATCTTTATTTAAGGGGACGTCCCATACACTTGGTTGGTTTTTGACAAATGCTTTATGTGCTGGGTGGGTCACTTCTTGTGTTACTTTACTCCAATAATTTATTCTCAGTTCTTTCCGTCTTAGATCAAGGGGCTTTTCATCCACTCTGAAACTTTGTCTATTTGATTTTGAAGTTTTTTGAAAACATGGTCCAAGTTTTTTCCAGATCGCCAAATGGCACAGTCGTCTGCAAATTGAGATACTGCATTCTTAATGTCGTTAAATTCATCTGCTAAGTCATTTACAGTTATAGTGAAAATTGTTGGTGAAATCACTGATCCCTGAGGAATCCCATTCTGTTGTTCATATATATCTGACTTATCATTGTTTACCTGTACCGCAAAATACCTGTTCTGTAAAAAGTTTTCTATATACCTATAGGTTTTACCAGTAATGCCAATCTTTTTCATTTTGTAAACAGCTCCATCTCGCCAGCATTCATCATATGCTCTTGCGACATCTAGAAAAACTGCTACTGTTTTCTCTTTTCTCTTGAACCCTAGCTTTACATCGTGTTCTAATCTTACAAGCTGGTCTACTGTACTTCTATCTGCTCTAAACCCTGACTGGTTTGGGCTATATAACTGATTTTTTTCCAGGTAGAATTTTAATCTTTTGTTAACAACAGTTTCCAGTATTTTACCTAGTTGTGATGTTAAGGAGATAGGCCTATATGAACTTACCTCATGGGCTTCCTTATTGGGTTTTAGGATGGGTACTATCATAGCTACTTTCCATGCTTTTGGTATCTTTCCTAAGCTCCAGATTTTATTATAAAGGGAAGTTATTATGTTTATAGTTCTTTTGGGTACTTTCTTAAGGATTTCATAACTAAGTATATCTTGCCCTGAGGCCGTATTAGATTTATCTTTTATTGCATTAGTTACTTCTTCTTCTGTTATATCAGCATCTAAATAGTTTGTTTCGTCTATCTGATCTGGTAGTTCTTTTGAAAACTGTATCCTAAGTCTTTCTCTTCTCTCATTTTCTTCCTGTCCAAGACTACTTTTTGCACTGACTTTATAGAAATACTCGGCAAGGGCATTAGCTTTTTCTTTATCTGTTTCTGCTCTCTTTGGTAGTTTGATTGTTGTCATTATTGTTTTCTTATTGTTCCCTTTGATTGCCTTAAGCTTTTTCCATACTTCTTTAATTTGAGTGCTAGGTTTAAGTGACTGGCAAAACTCCTTCCAGTTAGTTTCTTTGGCTTCAAATATTATTCTGTTAGATTCATTCCTAATAAGTTTATACTCATCATAGTTTTCTTCTGTTTTGTTATTTCTATATTTTTGTAATGCCCTTTTTCTTCTCTCATGAATTGCTGTACAGCTTTTATTCCACCAGGCAACTGGTTCTTTATTCCACTGAGTTTTTCTTTTCTTGGTAATGTTATTTATTGGTTTAAGGTGCTGAGGCATATTTTTATTTGGTATATATTTTATTGCTATTTTCAGAATTTCATTGGTCAGTGTTTCTGCCCACAAGTCAGTATCATCTGATTCCATGTCTTTATATTCCATCACCTCCAGTTCTGATTGGAAAGCTTCCCAGTTTGCTTTTTTATAGTTGAAGGTTGGTTTCTCTGGTTCTGGGTTTGGAATGACATTTTCATGCATGGTTATTATAATGGGCAGATGATCTAATGTAATATTTGGTAAACTGAACAAAACTTCTTTGTAGTTTGTGTCTTGTAGCACTTCCCAATTTACATTCGCTAATGTAATATTTGGTAAATGAACAAAACTGCTTTGTAAAAAGTAATTAAATTTGATATAAAATGTAATAATAACTTTAAAGTACTAGATCAAGTAATTTTTTTTAATTTTCGCATAAAGCATTAGTGTTTGTTTAAATAATTTAAATTGCTATGTAAAATAAAGATATGTAAAATTTTAAATTACTACCTTTTAATAACAATTTTCATAGCTATCTAATAATTTTGTTTTGTGCAACAACTAAATATTTTACTATAAAATAACTTAAAAATAATTGCAACGGGAAGAAAGCGACCATCGAGTGACTTTGGATTTTACATATGTTGATACAGTTATTTAAACAACAAGACTAAAGCCAAGTATTTTCTAAATTTTAATACTAAGCGGGGACTAAGGTTTATAAAAAAAATTCTGAAGCACCGAAATACCATAAGTGAAAGCTTTTTCACTCAAAATAAACATACATTCAAATTTTGACCACGCGTTTTAAAAACGATGTAAGAAAAAATAAAAACAATACCATATAATATTAACACTGTGGATGGTCATGCTCAGAGAACATCCATTGGTTTTAATATAAGTATCGATATAGCTCCGATCCAATTTGAAACCTCTTGGCCAAATGAGTGCCATTTAAAAAAAAGGAATAGAAAACTGTTGTTTTTTTCTATTTCCTATTAAAGTAAAAACGTTTAGTTAAAAGGGGGCATATACACCCAGAAATAGACAAAAAAGGTTATTTTTGATTTGCATATAATAATTGCCTTTTAAATATTTATAAGCCTTTTTACTTCGATATTCTTTTTGAATTATGTGTTTATCTGTAATAGTTTCTTTTTGAATTATGTGTTTATCTGTAATAGTTTCTTTTTGAATTATGTGTTTATCTGTAATAGTTTATGAGTTATCAATGTTCAAAGAGAATGAGTGTGTTCCAAAAACATTTTAAAAACTAAACTTTAAACGAAAACAGGGCCTGCGATTCACAGTTCCGGTGATATTTTCTACAATTTTTAAGCTATAGCTTTCAAATTTTGCACACTTATAGCCCATGTTATCCTGTATGGCGTGAACCTCCACTTTTTTCTTACATGGTATAGAAACAGAGATATTGCTATACAAAGTTCTAAATTTGTGCTATTTAAAATGGTCATATTGCAAGAGCCATATCTACAAAGCTTATTGGGGTAGACGTTTTTTGGGTAGTTCACGCCATAGGTAGGGATGTTATGCACATCATCTGCTGGTTTGGCATTCTTTGCACTTTTTGTGTGAGGGAAATTCATTCCCAGGTGCACTGAGGGTTTTCCTTTTTTTTTTTTTCATCACTTCATGTTAATTAATTATTTTCACATAAAACATTAAAATTTATAAAGTAAACTTTGTTCATCATAAAATATAATATCTCTTGTAACATGTGGCCAAATTTTATGTCAACAAGTTTGTTAGTTATTTTTCTGTTAATTTTTTAAAAAGATAACCCATTTTAGGCTGGGTGTGCCCCCACATTTTTAATTATCTTGTAAAATATGTAAACATACGTTCATTAATAATAAACATAAAATAATAGTTTTAACATTTGTGTTACGTCCCTTTATACTTATTGGATATGTATTTATTTAATTATGGCCCCTGAGAAATAAATGGCTCCTATACATTTCTTAGGAAAAATTATAATTACTCATAATGTCATAATTACAATATTAAATTATAAAATAAATGCATGGCGTACCCCGGTGGTAACTAAAGAGAGTCTCTGCCAAAATTCATCAAGAAATAATAAGGCATGCGCATTTATATTAAGAACATAGAGACATACTTTATATATATATATATATATATATATATATATATATATATATATATATATATATATATATATATATATATATATATATATATATATATATATATATATATATATATATATATATATATATATATATATATATATATATATATATATATATATATATATATATATATATATATATATATATATATATACTTTTTTTTGATAATATATATATATATATATCGTTTCATCTTGGTCTACCCTGTTCAACCTGAAAGTTGGTTATAATTGGGGTATTTAGTGTCATTTTATTTACTAATTTTGTATTCAATTTAAATAACTGTTGTCTTTTGCAGTTGCTGATTTTTATTTATATTAGTATTTGTCAATTTTATTTTCTCTTTTGTATTGTTTCTAGATAACTATTGTCCTTTACACTTGGTTTTAATTTGTATTAGTATTTGTTCTTTTTGAGTTGTTGTCCTTTTTTTTAATACCTTGTCTTTCCTTGTCCTATGAGTAGTTATTTTTTTTGTTAATGCTTTGTTAGTTCTTGCTGCTTAATTTCTTTTTAGGTGGATGATTTTCCTGAAGTTCTAACCTTATATTTTTTCCTTTGTTTCATGTATATATATATATATATATATATATATATATATTCATTAATAATAATATATATATATATATAATCCAAAAAAAGTTAAGGACCATTTTTATTAAGGGAGCAATGTGAAATGAAAATGAACAATAAAAACACAGCACTTCAAAATATAACATGACAAGCTTATCAGTGACAATTAACACTATTTTCATGCAAGCCTCTGAGCGACATTTCGGACAGTAAGACCTTCCTGCAACCACGCAATGGCTCTTTCTTTATCCACAACACTCAGCTTTCGTCGTTGAGGCATATTGTTGTGCAATGGTTATGCAGCACTTTTGTTGCTTATAAAGACAATTTTCTGAGTACAGCTCAAGACCAACACTATAGTCTCCCACATGCATCACGCATTTTTGGAATAGCAGGTATTTTTTTCATGCTCAGACATCATTAAAAACACCCACATTTTGGTGTCTCAGCAGCATTTTTTCAGCGTGCATGCTGAGCTAAACACTACCCACACGGTATGCTGGGGGCCCACGCAGCACGTGTTGAATGTTTGTTGTTCGAGAAAAATCAATGTCAGATTAATTGCTTATGAAATATAATTTTTATAATTTTTATTATATTTGGGTCATTTTCACCTACTGGTCTTTAACTTCTTTTGAAGGATATATATATATATATATATATATATATATATATATATATATATATATATATATATATATATATATATATATATATATATATATATATATATATATATATAGACATATTTACATATATAGAAGTAATTCTCAGAAAAGAATTTCGCTGGATTTACACCAGCTGGAGGCTTGAACGGGCTAAACCATAGCTTAACTCTTCGTAAAAGGCGACGGAGCGATGTACGTAAGTTAACAATTGCCCTACCAATCCTGCATTGTTCTTGACTTCCGAAATATCTTATGGAAACTACCTTGCGATAGAAGCGTCATTACCCTTCTATCTACAACTCGACCAAGAGAAATCATGTGCGAAGGTAGACACCTTTGACGACCCAATTTAGATACTCCTGAATTTTGGCCATTGTTGGACCAATACTGCAAAGCAGGGGAGATAATCAGTGACAAAGTCCTTAGCCTTAATAGCAAAAAAAACAGAAGCTATTGTCATCCCCAAGAAAACGACTTCTCCCTGATGCTTTTTCAAAGTAAACTGAACATTTTAAAAAATGACCAGTAGGTTGAAATTCATGGACACCCTAATAAAATCGGATGGACGTTGTATCTCAGAAGTGATATTTAGAAAAGTCCAATTAAAAGCAACTTTTATTTTAAATGAAAAAGATGTCACGCAACAACTCTTTGTTCGGTGCAAGTAAGAAAGAGAGCTCTTCAGAGTTATATAGTAGCAATCCTGATATATGGAAATGAGTTATGGACAATGTTGCGAGGTCGGATGATATACAGGTGTATCTAGATGATACCAGCAGATGGTGTCAGATGAGAATTCTGGACTAAAAGAAATACCGGAGTCTCAGAAATGAGCACTGGCGTATGGATGGTACACATTATAGTCAGATTGTGAAGATCTCTTGACCACGTGGTAAGAATTTAGTACAAGAGTCTAGGTGGTCTACTCGCT
This sequence comes from Oreohelix idahoensis, assembly GCA_024509875.1. NCBI lineage: Eukaryota > Metazoa > Mollusca > Gastropoda > Stylommatophora > Oreohelicidae > Oreohelix > Oreohelix idahoensis. The sequence goes on from JAMPIV010012568.1 coordinate 79,213, forward strand.
TAAGACTATCTTATACTTTAGTCTAGGGAAAATAAAAAATGAACATGTAACTTTAACAAAGTCATCGGGTACAATTATTAATTTAATTTATTTATGTACAGTGGTCTTTTTTTCTTCTTTCTTTAGAATGGGAATAAGTTTGAAAAATTATATCAAAGATATTCACAGAATTAATTCAAGATATTCACAAAATGTTTACAATATGCACTTGGCATCATGATAACAATAATTTCGGTGTTTATATCTCATCTATGAGTTCTGACTTCTACTTCAATAAAATGTCATCATATGACGGCTTTCTCTCCATAATGTTTGTGAAATCAGTCTTTTAAGATATAACATTTCTTTGATGTCTGGACTGCTGGTTTTCTATCTCAGCCACACAGCTGTTGATGGTAATGAGTGACACACGTCTGTCAATCTTTGCAGTCAGTACTGGCTTTCCCATGCATTAGGGATACTAGTAACTTTGTGTAGATTAAGTTATAGTGCTCCTAGTCAATTTTGCAGGATTACACGATGAAATCTAACAGCAGACTTCTGACTGTCAGATTACGGAATCGAACCTGAAACAACATAAGGTCTTGGGATAGACTCCACGTAGGAGTTCCTAAGACTAAGTGTCTGTGTGTGTCTGTCATCTGAATGTTGAATGCGAGTGATATGCATGCAATGTCATTGTTATATTGTCAGTTTCACAGATGTCTAGTTGCAGTGGCATTATCAATGTAACAACAAATCTATACCCATTTATAATTTAATCTTTTATATTTCAAATCAGCTTGCTTGGTCCATTCCACTTCATTTTCTCATCATCATATAGAATGATCCTTTCTGCAATCAGTGTTAAGCCTTAGAGATATCCTGATTTAGTTTGCTTCCTTCCATTCATCATCTTAGTTCATAACCCGAATTCATTCCATTGAATCAATACTTAGGTAGTTACAATATAGCACATGTATGAATTATTCTAAAACAAATATGGCATTATATACAAACTAACTGAGTAACACTACTCACCCTCTATCCACATAAATACAATGGACAATACTTGGTTGAGATAGCTGCCCACAGTTACAGATTGGAACTAAGTCATTTCGAGCTCTACTCCCAGTCCTTCGTGCATAGAATACTTTGGCGGTGTGTGTGTGTGTGTGTGCGTGTGTGCGTGCGTGCGTGCGTGCGTGCGTGCGTGTGTGTGTGTGTGTGTGTGTGTGTGTAATTTAAAATTTGCCTCTCCTATATATAGGCCAATAGCGGACCTCCTCCCGAGTATGACGTCACTAGGTTTTTGTGGACAAAATTTTTTGACTAGCCCGATACATTTTTGGGCATTTGTGTTAGTGGTCTATACATTCCTTCGTCGTTCTTCTCGTTTATATACATGCTATCGTTTTCATCCATATCTCCTTTTATTTAGACGATTTTGAGCTTTTATTTATTTATTTTTTTTCTCTTACCAGCGGCACTCGAGCTTTCCAGCTCTTTTTGCCCAATGACATGTCATTGCGAGGCTGGGGGGTCAGTGGACTTTCCTTCCAACCCGGTCAGGAGCTTCGCTCCTTCCCATCCACACGGGATTTATGTGCAGGAGCCGTTCAGGTTATTCAGTCAAATTTCCGGTCGTAAACATTCCTTCAAACGCTGACGCCCGGGTTTGAACCATTAAAACCTGGTTGCCAGTACAACGTCGTAGCCATTACACCAGCGCGGCTCCCCATATATATCTTTCCTTATTACGTTCATCGTACGATTTGCTAGGCTTATCAGAAGTGACAAAAGTCTTAACAAACTACGTGTTGACACAATTGAATTCAATTATCTCCGCAACTACTGCCTGCCTTGCACTGTTACCTATACCTGAACATACATTGTTTCCTCCTGGAATCAAAGATGAAAGAATTATCACTTTTCATCCATCCTGTTCGATATAATTCCATTCGAACGATTCCACCTTTAACACAAAAATATGTTTCACTAAGCATTGTCGTAAATTTATTTGAGAGAGTTCTTAGAAAATAGTGGTCCTGTTTTAGAGGGAAGAATGATGGTGAATGCGCAGTGAAAGAAAGGGTTAGAAACTAAATAGTTGATTCACAGAGTGCTGGGGAGAGTAAGGACAGACTCTATACGACAATCGTTTTCTCTCACTCTACTCCTTAAACTCTCCTGGACAAACAATTATTTGCCAGTTTCCAAACACACATGCGCTCACACCAATTTGGTGCTTCAAACACACGGACGTACGTGAATACAAACTACGAATATAACAAGTATGGGGTAAGTTTGGGCTTGGGCCTTCCAACACAATACTAGAAGTTTTACGTGTTTATTTATCATTTAAATCAGATCACAACATTTATCAAAGTACAGGAATAATCAATAGTTTCAGCAAAATACGAATAACAAGATTGGGGGGGGGGAGGGGGGGTGAAGAATGGTGTCAACTATGCCCTTCCCGCTTGAATTAGACAAAGAAACAACCCCATTCCAAAGACAGGTGTTTTATCAGAATAGATAATGTAACCCAACCCGTAAATTAAATTTACTTCAAAAAGAGAGGTGTTACAATACTCGGTATGGTGGTGGAAAAATCCGATCGTTTTCTCAAACGTGTTTCCCTTTACTAAGCAGATATAAGGGAGGGGAAATAACAGAGTTTAAGAAATCCCGCTTAAAGGACAATGCAGGACATACAGTAAAAGGTATTTATCAGGTAAAGCAAATTAACAAGGTTTGCAAAATAAATGCCATTCATTCATGCACGCTCGTGATGGCCAACACTCAGTCTCTCACACATACTTACCGATTGTGGAATCTGGCACTTCATAGAAAATACACAACAGCAGCTTAAACACTTGACATAATAAACAAATGTCTTTCCTTCGTTTCTAGCCCCAGATTAGCGGGTTTTGTGTTGCACAGATTTGCCCGAGAATCGCTAGAAGATGAAGCCTCAGTGTTCTGTTGGTTTTATATCAAAAGGTTTCTATAGGATGGCACAGTCACAGATATGGGGGTGTGAATAGTGTGGTCTCAGGTATTATTCACCGCTAGTGGTAGACAATATTCTCTATCGCGATGACGAAAAAACTGTCAGTGTTCTTAAATGTTATTTCTTATTTCCACAGTAGAACAGTAAAATTATATGTATCGGTTCTGGCAATGTTCTGCTCCAGTTTTATCTTTAACAGACAATGTTTATTTTAAACGTTTTTGGGGGTGCTTTGTTTCTGGAAAAATTCAGTTAGCTGGATCCCAACATAGGATCGCCACAAGAGTTAATTTAAAATGTTTATGTAATGACTGAAGGTAGAACCGAGTCTGGACTCTCTGTATAATTTATTCTTTGCTGGGAACGCAAAGGTTGTATGATCATTCTATAAGAAAAGATAGAAAACATGACAACATAATTTCCAATATTAATTATATACTGGCGCGTGATAAATTTACAGTCAAAACTATTTTAAGCACTCGCGTCTTTAATTATATAAATTCAAGAAGAACTCCCCGCGATTCTAATAGTTAAAACACACATATATATATATATATATATATATATATATATATATATATATATATATATATATATATATATATATATATATATTATATATATATATATATATATATATATATATATATATATATATAGATATAACTAAACTGTATTAAATAGTTAAAAATCCTTTAACGGCTTCCAAAATTAATTTAAGCATCTAGTGGTATTGGGAATTAACTTATAGCTATATCATTTAGTTTACAACTGGAACTTTGAAATGGGTTTATTTAATAAGTTTAAATTAACACACAAATCCAGTTAACTAAAATGAAAGCACTAGACCACTGCTCACTTTAACAAATATATTATACCGTCTGCACAGAACAGAATAGCACTCCAATATAGCCGACAATTCGGATGAAATCTAGCAGGATTCAACTATACGCTAGTGTATTTTAAAATCTCTGGCAAACGAATGATAAAATGCATTTCTTCAGGGTCTCTATATATAGTAAGTGAAATTTAAAATTAGGGGGACATGTTAGAATCTAACACCTTTCTTGAACTCAGTGGAAAATCGAGATTCTAGCCGCTCGTTCCTCGTCCGATTACTCACTTCCTGACCGGCTCGTTTCTCCCGTCCGTCTTAGTCTTCGAGCGTTTCAGCGCTCTCCTCTGGTTAACACGGAGATGCGAAATGCCGCTGAGACGCTGCTTCTGTGGACCATCATTGCTTTGATCGTAGCCACTTCTCTCGTTGACTTTGGAAACGCCCCACTGGGCAGGCGTACTGACCAAGGTAATGAAAATAACTGCATATAATTGCTCTAGAGATATCCGTGGGCGTGATTTAACCTCTCCTTAAATCAATTCGATTCTCTGAATGCACGGAAGTTGGCAGTCTACATATTAAGTAGCAAACGTGTTGACAATCTACGTGGAAAGGTTGCATGCTAATGAGTCCACGTTTCTGTTGTGCATTGCTAATGAGCCCAGGTGGTGAGAATTCCCCGTTGACGAAAAGTTCCAACAATTCTGATGTTATACAAGGGACGTATCATCCTCTAACATATCAGGGGTACTGATGTTATGAGAGGGTTCTTACCATCATCTAACAATTCAGGGACAGCTGAGTTGTCCGTCACACTCGTCCCCACTTTTGAGACATGGAAACTCGTTTTCATGTTTTATTTATGACAATGAAGCTGCCCTGATCGGTAGCTTTTGGATGATTGGTATTTTCGATTTCGTCCTCTTCCTCCGTAGTCCAGTTTCTGCTCAAGAAGTCAGCTCCTACATTCTGTTTTCCTGGAATGTATTCCACTTTGAAGGAATAAACACTTAATAATAAGGCCCAACGCATGATCCTTGCTTTGAATTCCTTATTGGCACCAAGAAAAGCTAATGGAGCGGGGTCTGTTTGCACCGTGAAAGATGTACCGTAGAGAAACTCATGATGGCGTTTGATGCCGTCAATCAGAGCGAGACATTCTCTTTCGACTACGCCATAGTTACGTTCAGCCGTTTTTAGTTTTCGACTGCCATTAGCAACTGGGAATAGCATATTCGGGTAACTGTCCTCGGCTTGCAGCAGTGTTGACCCGATGCCCTGACCTGACGCGTCGACCCGCAATACGAAAGGTTTCTTGAGGTCAGGTAACCTCATAATTGGGTATGCAGACAGCTGTCCTTTTAAAGTGCTGTATGCGTGTTCCCAGATAACCTTATCAGGACAACCTTTCGTTGTGAGGTCAGTCAGAGGTGCCGTGAATCCGTTGAAGTTCTGGATGTATTTTTGATAATATGCACATAGTGATAGGAAGGAACGTACGTCTTTCTTCGTTCGGGGCCTTTTGGCTGCAACTATTTTCTCCACGTTCTTCTTAACAGGCCACATGGAGCCGTGAGAAATAGTATGCCCCAGGAAGTCTAGCTTTTCAAACCCTATGAGACATTTGCTAGGTCTGGCTGTGAGACCAGTTTCCTGTAGTCTCCTGAGGAGCATAGCAACCGTAGCAATATGTTCGTCGTAGGTTTCCAATGCAATTAAGATGTCATCCATGAAATTATGGATCTGGGAACTTTGTAAAGGTTCTAGGAGCTTCCTCATCATCGTAGTGAATACTCCTGGTGCGTTATGTAATCCGAACGGCATCACATTAAATGTGTAATGTCCTTCACTAGTGCTGAAAGCTAACAAAGGTTTAACTTCCTCCTTGACTGGTATTTGATAATAACCTTTACTGAGGTCAATCTTGGAGAAAATTCTTGCTTTGCTAAGCTTGGTGAACAACTCAGAAACAGTTTGGAGAGGTTCGGGCTGGAATTCCGTTACAACGTTTAGCAGCCGGTAATCTATACACAGTCAAACTTCCTTATTGGGCTTCTGCAACAGCACCACACTCGAACTGTAAGGAGATGTCGACTCACTGATAATTCCTGCCTGACGCAGCTTGTCTATTTCTCCGCGAAGTGCATCAGCCTTAGCGTACGGAATGGGTAAACTCTGGTTCGAACAGGGGTCTCGTTTGTTAATTTCATATCAAATTCGATGAAATTTGTTCGACCAGGTACATCCGTTAAGACTGCACTGTACTGCTTCAGTAGCGCCCTGGTTTCTGTTTGTTGTTCTTGTGAGAGATTGTTGCCGAACTTGACATCTTTAAAGGATTCTGTGGGTTGCAATGGGTACTCCATGCAACCATCATCATCTTCCTCGTTTTCCGTTGCTATGGCGACAGTCAGGAGATGCTCGTAGGACGGCACCGGTCTTTATAAATATTTCTTAAGCAGATTTATGTGAAAGACCTTCTAATTTCCTTTAATGGAGATCTTGTAATTGGTGCGTGAGATCTTTTTAAGGACGGTAAACGGCCCTTGCCATCCGATGCGAAGTTTATTGCTTCCGGTTGGAAGTAGCAACAAGACTTTCTCCCCTGGTTGGAGTTCTCTCTCTTTTGCAGCTTTATTGTATCTTTTAGCATGTTTAGCGCGGGCTTTCTTAAGATTGGTCGTAGCTAGATCCCATCCTGCACACAACCGGGAGGGTAGACCCAGTTTTAACTGGGCACCAGAGGAACTCTGGAACGGTTAAGGAGGCCGCCACGATGGGGGTTACACCATCGCGCCGGCTGACTTAACACCATGTGCATCACACATACCTTGTGTGTGCTTCTTTTGTTACCTATATCGTCTAATTGTTTGTCTAAATATATCGTATAACTGTTCGTCTAACTGTTGTAAAATATGTATATAAAATATATGTCTAAATATATCATCTTCTTGTTATCTATAAATATATCATCTTCCTATTGTCTAAATGTATCGTCTTCCTATTAACCTCTTCCTATTCTCGTCTTCCTATTGTCTCAAAGTCTTGTTATTGTCTAAATATATCTTCCTATTATATGTATATACCGAGAAATTTAAAAGATTAGTTAACTTGGTTTGGTAAGCAGGTTCGTAAGGAGTCATCCAAAATATATCCCGTCATCCATCTAGTTACTTTATATGCAACTGATAAAGGGTGTTGCTATACCTCTGGTAGATAACGTTTGTCGTAGCTTTTATCAGGTAGGTAATAGATGTTTATAGTCCTGTCTGAGCCGAGATGATAGTGATGACAATGTGGAAGTAAGGGGTAAGAAATAGTTTTATCACAAGGTGATCGTGTGAGAGAAAGGCCAGTCTCTGGATAGAATAATTTATCACACGACAAGAAGTAATGAAGTGCTTAAACCGTTGGGGAGCTGGTTGAAGACCGGAACTGTAAGTATTTACCAAGGGGAAGTATTTTTTGACAAGGGGGAGCCATTTAATTACCAAGGGGTGAAATTTTTTTGACAATAGGAAGAAGTTTGATTACCAAGAGGGCGAAATTTTTTTTGACAAGGGGCAGTATTTTTTGGTAAGGGGAAGTATTTTGTTAACAAAGGGGCGAAATTTCTTTGTCGAGGGGGTGAAATTTGAATGAAAGGATGTGCTTAAACCGTTGGGGAGCGGGTTGAAGACCGGCACTGTACGTATTTACCAAGGGAAAGTATTTTTTGACAAGGGGGAGCCATTTAATTACCAAGGGTGAAATTTTTTGACAATAGAAAGAAGTTTGATTACCAAGAGGGTGCAAAAATTTTTTGACAAGGGGCAGTATTTTTTGGTCAGGGGACGTATTTTTTTAACACAGGGGCGAAGTTTCTTTGTCGAGGGGGGCGAAATTTGATTGATAAGGGTGATATATTTTTTGACAAGGGGCAGTATTTTTTTGACAAATGGGGAGAAATTTTTTAAAGAAGTATTTGCCAGTTGATCTATTTATCTATAGGTTGGACCCTTTGCAGAGGTCTGGGAGAAAAATTTGGGATCGTCTTTGGTGTTTGGAAGAAAACCTTTTACTAAAGTTTGAAAATTGCAGGACAATACAAAAAACAAAGCAAAAAAAGAAGTCTCACTCCCTTCCATCTACCGTGTCTACGGCACCTCGTCAGTATTTCGTCGAACGATAAACCACCAAGTGTTGAGTTGTTGTCACGTGTTGGATTTCAAAGTCTGTATAACCGGGTGAGACAGGGAAGTCTACTATGTGTTTAACATATGTAGTTACATTCACCCAACAACGGAATTCCCTATCATATTATCACTAGCTACACACACAACACAACACAAAAACATCCCCATCATACCAACCCTTACTCATCTGCCTCTATAACAGGTCTTAGTTTTAAATATATATTTACCTCTTTATTCTATAGCTGGTAGGAAAAAAAATGGGAATTCACTCAAGAGTGTTTATAAAAAGTTCTTTTTCTCAAGTCAAGTAGTAACATAGTTGCCTGAAGGTTTTGGAACAATCGATTTGTAAAGCCCGTGTTATTGCTTACGAACACACACAATATTTTAGAAAATAAACGCCTTGACAAAACTATGTAAAACCTTACAGATAACTCATTGTGACAGACTCTTGCACATCAAGAAAGCTAACACTGAATATTTGTTCAACAGCACGTTGGGTATCGATTAGGCTTCTGGATAATCAACCAGGTGTTACCACGAAACGCGTTTACCTCTCACTCCCAAACCTGGTATAATCATATCTCTAACACATCACGCCACCTCTTCATGGTAGACGTAGTATAGGTAAGTCTCTAACAATTCACTCTCTCACACAAAAATAAGCTTGTAAATTTAAGAGGCGAAACAGTTAGTATAAGATTTCCTGATAGCGACAGCTAAAATGTATCTTAGAAAAAAAATGTATGACCGAGTAAATTAAATATTTCTTATCGCTTAGTTTTTCGATTAAGCAAGTTATTAGCGCGCAAACAAGGCTGGTTTCATAGCCAAAGGAAGAGATCAATAGACAGGTGTGTGTATTTTTGCTATCGGGGTTTTTGTTTTTTTCCCCACACCAACACGTTCATAAGTCGTTGTAAAAACCGTGCACTCTATGCCTCGTTTTTCTTGTGAGCTCTGTCGGAAAGACTTTACACGAGGTACCAGCTTACGTATCCACAGATACCGCCAATATCCTTTACCTGTTGTAACATACATTTAAAAAATCAGTCTAAATATATGTATAACTAAATATATCTAAATACATCGTCTTCCTATTATCTATAAATATATCGTCTCCCTATTATCGACTTCTTGTTATCTAAAAATCTCAAAGTCTTCCTATTATTCACCTATGTATATATGACTATTTAGGATTATAACTGCTGTCACATCGTGGTATATGTATACCTGTCCCTATATGTAAAAATAAACAAAAACACACACTACCAGGACGCAAGTTCGATGGTAAAACTAGTACAGGTCTCTAACCACTTCACGCCGATCTATACATTTTGTATATACAACAATTAAATACCGGCACACAAAAACCCATACCCCAACACACTGAAGAAGACAAATTAGGTACGTAGGCGGACAACTGTAAAATTTAAACTCGGAATAATAAATACACTGACCGCAAATGAGAAATATTCTCCTATTTTTGATAAGGTGACCTTGTAACATAGGACATGCGAGGTAACAGCTGTTTAAAATAAGTCATATTTTCGGACAAGGGTTCGCTTAAGACAAATACATCTCGTTAGAGGATTAAACATGGCATGTAATGAAAATTTCTTAATCGATTATCCACGTGTTCTAAGTTGTAGTTCGCGTGTGGAAGCGGCGTGACGAATAAATTAAGGACATACGAACGGTGATTTCTCAAAATATGGTGCGCGGAAAGCCTATTTTTGGGGTCAGCGAGGGTGAACACTGAGGTTCCTTAAACTCGAACACTTCTTTTGATATTGATCATATTCCTCGCGCGGTACAAATTTTTTTTTCTTATCTACAAAATAGTCTAGGGACCTCATTATTTGTAAGACATCTAGAGGTTCTAGACTAAATCGTTTGAGACCGTTGGTTCTATAATATAAAGTATTCTGTACCCTATCAGTTGGGCACAACTTTTTCTAAAATATTTAAAACCTGTACAAATCTATGTTACACCAAGAAAAGCTATAAGTGACATTATGGTTGATGTCAACAGTCTAAACTCTCTGTATACAACCTACCTACAGCCACACAGATACCTACAAGTTATGCACAAACATAAATACTGGGCGACAAGACTCACTCTGTAAACAACCAAGAAACCATACAAACACATAATACAATACACATCCCGCGAATTTACTTACGCGCTTAGTCAGACCTGGCTACCCCAACCAAGACTGTTTTTTTTTTATAGGCAATGGTCGTGATAACGACAGTGACACCACTTGTTGAAGATGGTTACACGAAAAAGAGTGACAGACTCGTCAAGTAATCCGAACCGCTTGTGTTATGAGGGCTCTTAGTGGTATCCGGAAAAAGAAGTGGGTTATATGTCATGTGAAAATCTATCAATATATAATTAAAAAAAGTAAATGTAAAGCCTCTTACAAATAACTTCAATAAAGGAAGAAGAATGGTAAAGAACAGTGCTGTCACAATGACAGTACTCGAAATCCCCTTGTTTTCTAATTCGTCTGCCAATTATAACGTTTCACGTTGATAGTAAAAGCCTACTGCATCCACTACACGCTTTTTCATAAAAACGGTTTTGTTACTGCCTTTCTAGAAAAACCTTG
>JAMPIV010012569.1:0-145920 GCA_024509875.1 Oreohelix idahoensis
ATATCAATTTGGAGCAAAGGATGTTAGTTGCTGCTTGGAAGGACAATAAAGCTAAACAACCTGTCACAATTATTACCACAAATGGGTTTGATGCGCCTGTCATGGTGAATGGAAAGGAGAAACTTCTTATCTTTCATGAATACAACCATAACATGAATGGTTGCGACAAGGCAGATCAGATGATAGGGTATTACGGCTTCTTCAACAGAAAATTCTTGAAGTGGTGGAAGATTTTCTTTTGGATATTAGAAAAAGCCACCTATAATGCTTACATTTTGTACAAATTGATAAGACCATTTGGAGTTGGAAAATCGCAGCTTACGTTAAAGTTGTTCAAACAAACACTGATCAGAGAATTATGTGCTTCGGCGGCATCCTCAATGCCTGAAATTAGCCGCATGCTAAATCCTCCAAGGCCAAGTTAATTATCTGATAACCCATTGGAAAGACTGGAGGGTGCAAAACATATAATGCAAAGAAGCACTAAGTTCAATAGGTGTAAAGTTTGCATTACAACTGACTCAGGAAAAGGACAAACTATTATTGTGCAGGATGCACTGGCCACCCCCATCTGCACATAGATGAATGTGTCCTAAAATGGTACACTAAAGTTAAGTTGTAAATATCTCTAATTGTGTGTGTAAATAGTGTTCTTTGAAGGGAGCAGTTCAGCATATATATCACATTTTGTGTTCTTTTTCAATTATTTGTAAATTTGTGTCAGTAGAGTATTTTATTTTCTGAATGACACATTGAAAGTAGTTAGAGTATAAACTTGATGTGTGATTTATTTCCAAAATGGATGTAGTTTACAGTGATTTCTATCTTGGATAACAAAATTGATGGATTCATATCATCTTAACCCGTAACCCGTCATGGGTCGTAGGGGTGCCATGGTGGAAGCATCAGTAGACAGGGTCCTTGTTGCGTGCTTTTACATAGTGGGCAGTCTCAGGTCCTGCCTGTGTTTTAAAAGTTTACGCACCATTCTTGTGATAGTAATATTATTTGTGCGTTCGATTTATTCACGCACGGGCATGCACAATGCATAGTGTGAGTTGCTCTTTTGCGCACGGGTTACCTAGTTTGAGGGAGTCTGACGTCAGTATGTTGCAGGGTCAAGACGGACTTATTGTCTGTGTAACAATGTTTATTCTTTCCAAATCAGTGGAAGTATTGCTATTTGAGGATGGTCGGTCTTCCAGTAGAAGCCAACCTCCATATTGATACGTAAGTCTGGAACCCTCGTTTTATTAATATTATGATATTGAATTTTGTAAGTGAAGTCGCTACTCATCGCTGGAGTCTAGCGGGAATCCATATTTGCTGGGTTTCTAGAATGGAACAGCAGAGCTATTAGCCTCACTTATCTATCACAGTGGAGATTCCTACGAGCGAATAAAGTATTTTGATAGCATTTTGAATATTATATTCCGTAATGCCAAAGTCATGGTCTTGGCATAGTTCGGAGAGGTTAGTCAAGAACAGTCTCTAACCTAGATGTATTTTATTGTATGAACGTGTGGATCATATATATTGTAATCAACTGTCTGAGCATTCTATGGAAGAAATCAAGTAAGCAGGACAGTATATATTTTGTTGCACTTTCGAATTATATATCAAGTTGTATAAGAAGTCTGATGTCCTTGCAGAAGGTCAACGGCCTATGATTTAGTGACTATCATAGAGACAGAATAATTGTCTGAACATAATCTTGGAGAGAAAGAAATACTGAAATGAATTCAACAGGACAGATGTACATTGCCATTTTTAACAATATGCCAGATTATCACCGTCATGTTTTCTGTTGATCGTCCATGCTTCAAAGTACTGTGTCGTCTATCGTACCACGTCAATAAATTGTATGAACTATTTCCAACAACGAGTTGAACATCATCGTGTTGGCCAGATTTGCCTACTTCTAGTTGAAGGGTTGATTTGAACATTACATTGATTGTTTTCAATATTGAACATTCGCGTAACGATGCTAGTAAAGAGCTTCAACAGTCCTCCACTGCTCTCTATCCTCAGCAATGCGTACAAGTGTGGAAAAACCGTGTCCTGCCCATTCTTTGATGTTATCAGCCCAGGATTTTCTTTGCCTTCCTCTTCTCCGTTTACCTTCGACTGTTCCCTGGAGGATCATTTTCGAAAGGGAGTCATGACGAGTTGCATGTCCAAACCAGGCAAGCTTTCGACGTTTCACTACTGACAAAAGTGGTTCTTGGTGGCCTGCATTGGTGGCCTGCATAGGTGTTTATCTTCTCTCTAACATAGACATTTGTTTTGTGTTCTTTATAGCAAATGCACAAAATTCTTCTATAACATTTATGCTTGAAAGCCTGAATCCTTTGCTCCGTATCTGCAGTGAGTGTCCAGCCCTCACACCCATACAAGAGAATAGATAATACAAGTGATTTGTATAATTTGATCTTCACAGGAAAACTGATGTTACTGATGGATTAGCTGTTTTCAATTGGTAAGTCTGATATGTTTGTTTTGTTTTTTGTTTAGTAAAATATTTTTCTGCCTCGTTTCTAACTACTTTATATTCATAAAAACATTTTTAAATTTATAAACTGAACTTATTCAGAATCCTCATTAATTTTCCTTTTTAAATATATATAACATGACTATATTAGTTAAAAACATTGAAATAACTGACACTTAGGCCTACATGATAACACTAGGCTATATGAAAAACCTGTGTCGCAGAAAATGTGTGGCAATAGAGTGTCTTTCCTTTTCTTGATGCCAACTGAACAGTAATTAGAGTTGTTGATTTGTGTATCTTGTCTCCATGGTTATCTTGTTTCATGCTAGAGTTACTCACCCTGTTCCTACTAGAGTTACTCGCCCTTATTCTGAGCTCTTCTACTACTTCCTGTTTCCTAAGATGGCCGATTAAACATATCGTATGTATACAGTGCGTTTGCCTTCGTGATTAAACTTCATAACGTGAGAATGTATGACAGCCAGCCACGTCTCATTATATCTACAATATTTACTACACACGACGGTAAATATCAACATGGTGGCAGCGGTGTTTATTGCTACGGAATTCGAACTATTCTGATGAATATCTTTTAACACGTGTGCTGACGTCAGACTGGTAGGTTATTGCTTGTATACTATTATTAGACATTTCGTCATGGCAGAACGGCCCTTATTTCGGTTACCACCCTGCCTAGACATAAATAACGTCGAACCAGACACATTTCGTAAATGGAGACGACAGTTAGATTTATATATGGATGCAGCAGAATTGGCCTCTAAGCCTGATCCTGTTCGAGCGGCTATTATCCTACATTGTGCTGGACCTCAAGCTGTTGAAGTTTTTGATCAACTGGCAGAGGAAGGAGACCACTGTAATCCTACTAAAATTCTCGATTTGCTCCAGAACCTTTGTAGCTCACGAAGCAATGAAGTATTACATACATTCAGATTCTGGAACAAACCTCTTCAAGATCCTTTTAATTCCTTTTTGACTGAGCTGAGAACTAAGGCAGATTTATGCAACTTTAACGACAAGGATCGAATGATAAGAGAATAAATTGTCTTTACTGTCAACAAAAGGTTACAAGAGAAACTCTTGAGAGAAGCTGACCTCGATCTAGAGAAAGCCATTCACATATGCAGAGTCTTTGAGCAAACTGGAAAAGACATAAGTGAGATGAATAATACAGTACAACCTTCTGAAGCAAGGGTTGAAAAAGTACAGAAAAAATCACTCAACCATAAACCTCCCAAGAGAGACACTTTGCAGCATACTGGTAAAGCCTGTCATTACTGTGGACAGAAACATCTATTAATTAAGAAAAAGTGTCCTGCATGGGGGAAATTTTGCTCAAACTGTGGGGGAAGAAACCATTTCAAAGTTAAATGCAAGAGAGTTCACACTGTTCACACAGAGTCAGTGGAAGATTCTGAAGTTTTTCTTAATTGTGTGAAATCTAGCAAAGCTTGTACATCTGCACAACTCATTATCAATGGAAAAATGGTAAAATTTCAGCTAGACAGCAGCTGATGTGAATACAATCTGTCAACGCTTTGTGATGCAAGAACAACTGTTACCCACTAAACAGAGGCTTGTTATGTGGAATGATACTAAGATGACTCCACTGGGAGAAGTTATATTAACTGCTGAGAATCCTAAGACTGGGACAAAACACAATATAAGGTTTACTGTTGTGAAAAATAGATTCACATGTTTGCTGGGCAACAACACACTGCAGGATCTACAGTTTGTGACAGTCAACACAAACAAATTTATTGCTAAGGTGGCTACTGACAGTTTAGAAAATGATCATAACTCTGACAACCATCTAGGTGTCCTGGGTGAAGCTGTGTTGCATGTTGATCCTAATATTCGTCCAAAGGCACTGCCGTGCAGAAAAATACCATTTTCACTTAAGAGCAAGGTAAAGTCAGAGCTTCAAAATCTAATGAACAGAGGTATATTAATACCAGTAGAGGAACCGACTGAATGGGTTAACCAAATGGCTGTTGTTGAAAAGTCTGATGGTTCTTTAAGAATATGCATTGATCCTAGACCCCCGAATGAGGCTTTGCAGAGGGAGCATTACAGATTACCAACTTTGGATGATGTATTGCCTGAACTCAATAATGCCAAGATTTTCACAAAGCTGGATATCAAGGAAGCATTCTGGCATATCAAACTTGATGAGAAGTCCAGTAAACTTACAACAATGATTACACCTTTTGGTAGGTTCAGATGGTCGAGATTACCATTTGGGTTGAATGTAAGCAGTGAAATTTTTCAGAGGCATCTAGCACAAGCTCTCGAAGGTCTTCATGTAGGTACCACAAACCGCCCGCTTTTTTGGTTGACAACGCACGAAAGTTGAGAAAACTGAGGAAAATTCGTCAAGTTTAAGTCGTCGCTGTCCCTTTGCTATTAAGCGGATTGTAATAAAATTTATATCACGATACTCATTATCCTCTTCTCATTTGAAATGTATTAATTCCCGAATAATAAAAGTTATTGAAGTATTTTTTTACTAATTAAAAACTAACAGCAACGTTACGCGTAGTTTGCCCGGGCACGCGGCCAACTCTCGGCGTTTTTGCCTCACCCCGCTTCATTCAAACGGGTTTCGCTTGACCAGCAAACATCTGATTTGCATACTATTTTCACCATTATGATGGGAAGATGCATATCTTTAATTTCGTATATTGCAAGCTGTAGAAAACAACGTGGAAGACGTCGATTTCTCAAAGTGAAGTTGAAATTTTACAAGATGTGACATTTTAAATGTTGTTATAATTGTTTGCAATATATGAGAAGATTTGGACCCATTTTCCTTTATTCGTGTGAAATTTTAAAGACTTCTGGTATTTGCTGGTGGAGCTAATTGACTTTGAGTAAGTTCTGTATCGCTCAAGTTAGGCCTAGAATTTTAGCGAAAAATAGACAGCGAGGCTGTTCCATTGGCCGTGATCACTCTCGATGTCATCAAGATCAAGACGCCACTTTTATTGGCTCATGTGCAAACATCATCACATCTTCTGATTTGAGGTTGACTATACGTAAGTATATCACTTATTAACAATGTTTTGAACTTCAAATGTAAAATTTACAATAGTTTTTATATTATTTAGCAATTTAACACGATCGCACAGTTTCTGTGTAACAACGTGGATTGAATTGTTATCACCGCTTCAGACATTCGCACATCAATCTAATTTTTTCAAGAGCTTGAAAAGCTAAGAAAGTTACCAATTTGAATAAAAAATGCATGTTTTGATTAATTGGTAGTTAAATGAAGGTTTCTTTTGCAACATAATAGGGTTAATTAGGATCTCAAACGCGAATGATATCGCAAAACCAAACGCCAATGGTCGACGTATTGAGACAAGGCTAGGAAACCGGAAAAATACCATAACTTAGTAGCTGACGGTGTACTGAAATGTCCGGACTAGCAGGCACTAGTTGATAGTCTTACCTCGAACATAAATATGTACCGGGTATAAACAGCTTTCATGAAATGCACTTTAAATAGTTCAGACTCACGTATTCATGTTAATTAATAAACATTTTAATTTAAGCAGGCTGTACACTTTTCAAGTTTTAAGGTTCGTCGTGATTTTCAATGCACTACATATATGATATAATAATGGTACGTGTAATGCTCTATACATGTAAAGAAAACTCACTTCTGGAATTTTACTGTTGCATATGACTCATACTACGATGGTATAAAAAAACATTTTTTAATGCTAGTAACCAGTTGTTTTATCACAAAATAGCGTTTAGATATTGTTAATTATTGTTTAAATGTTGTTAATTATTGCCTACAAATGTTTTTTTAATTGAAATATGGACAGTATTTTAAAAAAAAAAAATTCTTAATTTTTACATTTTTTTCTTCCCCTGCGACAAATTGGCCTCTGGACATATTTTAAAAAATTATACAAGAACAAACAGATGTTCAAATCCTCTGAAAAAAAATTGGGTTGTATTTGTGTAGTATGCAGATTAATATGTACAAATTTAAAGCTTGTACCTTTTATATTTTTTGAAATATGATGTGAAAATTGATGTTCATGCAAAATACTACATTTTTTGGTAATGATTTGCAATATTTGGTCTAAAATATATTGATAATTATTCATGATATAGCCCTATAGTTTTCTTTATGTGATCAGTGTATTGCAGACTGTATGCTGTTTATCAGAGAAGGTTCTAAGATTATATTTAAGAAAACGGGAGCACTCTGAAGTTGGTGTGATGTAACTTTTTTAACTTTGCGAAAGTACATATACTTTTTAAAATGCCGTAACATTTTTATTTTTTGTCCGATTTTAAAAAATTAAGTACCCAATTTCATGGTTTTCCAAGAGCTTCCAAACTACATTGTTTTCTCTGGTGTTTCTGTGCAAACAAAAATCACTTTGTGGTACCTACTTCATGGTTGCATCAATGTTGCTGATGACATAGTTATTTCAGGTTGTGGATCAAATAGACAGCAAGCAATTAAAGACCATGATCTGAAGCTTAAAGCACTGAAACATAGGTGTAAAGAGAAAGGCATTAAACTGAATGATGCTAAAGCTCAAGAGAAGAAAGAAGAAATTACCTTCATGGGTCACCTTATTACTGCTCGAGGTGTTGAACCAGACAAGAAAAAGGTTGAGACAATACTTAACATGCCCGTTCCTAAGGACTGTCATGAGGTTCGCAGATTTTGTGGCATGATACAGTATCTAGCAAAGTTTCTCAACAATCTTCAGAAGTTCTTCATCCAATAAGAGAACTTACCCGTAAGGATACTCCCTTTATCTGGTCTGTTGAATGCAAACAAGCTTTCAAGAAAGTCAAGAAACTGATTACTTCTACTCCAGTACTTGCATACTATGATCCTGATGAATCTTTGTGTATTCAAGTTGATAGTAGCAGCTATGGACTTGGGGCTGTCTTCCTGCAAAATGGTCATCCAATAGAGTTTGCTTCAAGAGCTCTAACTGAAACTGAACAACGCTGGGCTCAAATTGAGAAGGAACTCTTAGCTGTTGTATATGGTTTGGAACACTTTGACCAGTACACTTATGGAAGGAAAGTTACAGTCATCAACGACCATAAACCCTTGTCAGCCATTGTTAAGAAACCTCTGAGTCAAATTCCTCGAAGACTGCAGAATTTACTGATGCGCAGCCATCGATATGACTTTGAATTCCAATGGGTACAAGGCTCTGATCTTCTTATAGCCGACACACTGTCCAGAGTGTGTATTCATAATGTCACATTGGATCCCTTAGCTGATGGAGAAAGCAATGCAGGAGCTGATGCACCTGTAAGACTACCTGAAATACCAGATGTGATGATGGAAAAGATTAAAGCTGAAACTCTCAAAGACAGCATGCTCCAGAGGTTGAAGTCGACCATTTTGGATGGGTGGCCTAAAAGAAAATCTGATGTACCAGCTGAGCTTATGCCTTATTTCGATATTCGTGATACGCTGACAACAGAACAAGGCATAATACTTAAAGGAGAGCGTATTCTTATCCCAAAAGCACTGAGGCCTGAAATCAAGCAGAAGCTACACGCTGCTCATCTTGCATTTGACAGCATGATGTGCCGGGCCAGAAGTTGTCTGTTTTGGATTGGCATGACAGCTGAGATTCGACAGATAGCTGACAGTTGTCCAGAATGTCAAGAAACGAAGGCAAGGAATACTAAAGAACCTTTGAACCAACACTCAAGAGGTTTATCACCCTGGGAGAAAGTTGGCACTGACATCTTTACTATAGAAGGCCGATAT
Source organism: Oreohelix idahoensis (assembly GCA_024509875.1). Classification (NCBI taxonomy): domain Eukaryota; kingdom Metazoa; phylum Mollusca; class Gastropoda; order Stylommatophora; family Oreohelicidae; genus Oreohelix; species Oreohelix idahoensis. The sequence continues at coordinate 8,283 of JAMPIV010012569.1, forward strand.
TATTTAGTCCTGATTGACTACTTCTCCAACTTCATTGAAGTAGACTTTCTACCTACAATGACAGCACAGTTAGTCATCAGGAAATTGAAGTCTCATTTTGCTCGTTATGGTGTTCCCAAAGTTATTGTATCTGACCAAGGTACTCAGTTTACGTCTGCACAGTTCAGATCATTTACTGCTAGATGGGGAATACTTCATGTTAAATCAGCACCAGGTCACCATAAAGCCAATGTATTAGCTGAATCTGCTGTGAAACTCATCAAGGGTATGATGAGAAAGACTGTTCAGGACAATACAGATGCGTATGAGGCACTACTTGAACTTCGTAATACGCCGAGACAAGGGTTTGATCAAAGTCCAGCAGAAATACTGTTCAACAGGAAGCTGTGTACACTGATACCTTCTGCAGTGAAACCCGTTGCATCTGACAGTAGAGTTACTGAAAGTAGACGCAAGAGAGACAGATCAGTGAAAAAGTATTATGATAAAACTGCTCATGATCTGCCCAAGTTGTCTCACCAGCCAGTCTACTATCAAGACCCTGAACAACCAAACTGGTGACCTGGAAGGATTGATAAGAGGCTCTCTGAAAGATCTTACTTAGTTGAAGGGGAGAATGGAGGTTAATATGTGAGAAACAGAGTTCATCTGAGACCTAAAATGACACCTTTCACACCTGATCCCGAGGACCTGGAAATTGATGTCTCCTCTCCAGTTCTACCCGAGCAACAGGTTGTTTTGCCAGACGTGGAGAACACTAGTGAAGTGAACATTTCCAATCCTCCAGAAGTTGGTCCTTCAACTCCAGCTACTTCTAGTCCTGGGAAAGCTGGCAAAGAACAGAAACATTCTCTCCTACCATCTTGCTCTAAGAGACCTCAAAGAGATCGCAAGAAACCCTCTTGGATGAATGACTTTGTTCACTCATAAAGAAGAGGGGATGTTGATTTGTGTATCTTGTCTCCATGGTTATCTTGTTTCCTGCTAGAGTTACTCACCCTGTTCCTACTAGAGTTACTCACCCTTATTCTGAGCTCTTCTACTACTTCCTGTTTCCTAAGATGGCCGATTAAACATATCGTATGTATACAGTGCGTTTGCCTTCGTGATTAAACTTCATAATGTCTTAGATAACACAACTGATCGATTAGCTATCTTCAGTGGGTAATTCTGATATGATTTGGTTTTTTTATTTGTCAAATTGTTTTCTTCCCAGTCTCCAACTATTTTATACTCATTAAAAAAATTATAAATTTATAAACTGAACATATTCAGAATCCTCGTTCATTTACCTTTTTAAATAGAGCTAGGCCTATATATAACATGACTATATTTGTTAAAAACTTTGAAATAACTGACACTTAGCCTACATGGTAACACTATAGGCCTATGAAAAACCTGAGTCGCAAACAATTCCTTGCGTAAAACATGGGAAAACCCCAACGTCCTCAAAGAGTTAACCACGAGATCGATAAACAGCATGAAGTTAAATAAATTGTGAACCATCATGATCACTTACCCCAGAAGGCACGATATTTGAAGATGACAAAGGTATAGCCTAGGCCTATATGTTCAGCCTGAACGCCATCAGTTCTTATTGCGAAGATCGTTTAATTTGTACTCGGTATCGGAGTTTACGAAAACGTATCGCATTTCAAACAAACGTACGATGTACATTTCGACTTTAACCAAGATATCTGATATACCAGACCTATTGCTTTCTTGTGTTGTTATGAACAACAGAGAAAAGCAATATTAGATTAATTACCTAACTGTGTAAAACGTGTTAAGAATAGATAGACTTAGAGAATTAAACAATTTAGTTAAATAGTATACACAAGACAACAGGAGGCTGAGACACCTGGGAGTCATGACCCAGGTGGGCCCGCCCCCCTTAGAGTGTAAAGGAGAATAATGGGCCGAAACACTTGTTCGACGAGGTGACTCCTTCTGATGATCAGATTGCCTCTTTTTGTATCGCTCTGTATAGAGTTTCCTACCATTATAACAGGAACTAAAATTAATATATAAAGATTAATGATGGAGTGAGGAAAAGGGGTATTCTGATGGGGTACTTGTATGGCTGATGGCAGATAACTGGTGGATTTGATGTAATCTCTGCTGCCTGTCGTAGATTTTTCGATAGGAGAATTAAGACTTGGGTTGGTCCCTTCTGAATAGGTTGGAATAAGCATAGTCAAAGAAAGGGAAATGTAAGACCGAGGCTGCAAGTTACCGGCCAATCAGTCTCACAAGCTGTGTTGGGAAGACTATGGAGCGAATAGTCAACCACAGATTGAAATGGTATTTAGAGTCTGAGCAGATCCTGGTGCCGGAGCAGGCTGGATTTGGAGAATGCTACGGTATGGAAGACCGGGTTACTTACTTGTCTCGGGCAGTGGAAGATGCCTTCCAGGAGAGGAAAAGGGTCCTAACGATCTGGGTCGACTTCAAGCAGGCCTTTGACAAGGTGTGGAAAGATGGCCTCATTGCAAAACTTAGGAGAAGTGGAGTCCAGGGCAGCATGATGAAATGGATCCAGTCATACTTGCATAACAGGAGAACTAGAGTCACTCTTGACGGTCTGCAGAGCAGAAAAGTGTTGCTCCATCAGGGGGTACCTCAAGGAGGAGTAATTTCCCCAACACTCTTCCTTGTTTACATCAATGACCTGGTGAAAGATCTCCCTGCAGGAGTTAAAGCTGCCTTATATGCAGATGACCTAGTGCTCTGGTGCGCTGATGGAAATGTCACCACAGCAAATTATAGAATGCAGCGGGCAGCAGACATGCTGGTGTCATGGGCAGAGAAATGGCTTATCACAATAAACACAGACAAAACCTCCACAACACTGTTCTCCGTCGCCCCCAAGGACAAATCAGCTAACATACACCTAGGGACAACCGTGATCAAGGAAGAAAGCTGCCCCACCTGTCTTGGGGTGACATTTGACCAGGGGCTTACATGGAATAGGCATATTGAAAACGCAGAGGGAGAGGCCCGAAGACGACTAGGCATGCTCAGAAAATTAGCAGGTACCAACTGGGGAGCAAATGAACGAAATCTAAAGAAGATTTATAAGGGAGTAATAAGACCACACTTAGAGTTTAGCTTAGCAGCATGGTCATCAGCTGCTAGCTCACATCTGCAGTCTTTGGACAGGGTGCAAAATCAAGCTCTCAGGCTCATTACAGGAGCCATGAAAACTACACCAATGGCAGAGATGCAGAGGGTTGCTGGATTGCAGACATTGTCCCATAGAAGAGACACAAAAACCATGATCCAGATGGAAAAGTACAACAGTATGCCAATGCACCCAATGAAGGCAAGACTAGATGATCTGGCATTGGGACGTCTAAAGCGTAGCAGCTTTGTGCATCGGGGGAAAAGACTTATAAGACAGCATCAAGAGGACCTATCCATGAAGACAACACCACTGAAGCCCACCCTATACCCTGTACCATGGGAGCAGGCCAGCAGTGCCCTCCAAATTAATACATCAGTCAGTGGTCTCACAAGTGGATGTGAGTGTAATGATCTGCAAAAACGAACTGCTACATTGAGTATGATCCAAGAAAGCTATCCCGATCAATCATGGATACATGCCTATACAGATGGATCAGCAACTAATGCTGTTAGGAATGGAGGTGCCGGTATCTTTATCTCATATCCTGACAACCACTATGAGACTGGGCACATTCCCACTGGTAAATTCTGTTCCAACTATACAGCTGAGGTTCAAGCTCTAGAGCAAGCTGCAAATATGATTTATAACACCAACTCTGACTGCCACCAGGTAGTCATCCTCACAGATGCACTGTCTGTCCTGCAAGCTCTCAAGGGTGGTAAACTCCCGCATCTGAGAAATGAACTAAACAAGGTAGCTGCCAAAAAGAGAACCATACTTCAGTGGGTACCATCTCATTGTGGTGTACCCGGAAATGAAAAGGCAGATAGACTTGCAGGGAAGGGAGGAGAGTGTGAACAAGAAGATAATGAAGTCACATACTTTGAGAAAAAGAGAGCTATCCAGACTATCAGAAGAGAGCAGGGCCAACCCGGAGACGACTATCGCACTCTCGACCGGCAGGGACAGATAACTATTTTTCGACTCGGGACAGGGCATAACAAACTGAATAAACACATGCACAAGCTACGATTGTCTGCTTCACCATTGTGCACATGTGGATTAAACGAACAGACTGCTGAGCATGTTCTACAGGACTGTCCTCTGTATGACCAGTTAAGAAAGATATACTGGCCGAATGACTCAACACTAAACTCAAAGCTATATGGAGTTAAAGAGGAACTTCAAACAACAGTCGAATTCATCATGAGAACTCGTCTGACGGTGTAATCATCAAAGATGCGATCGCAAGAAGAAGAAGAAGAAGCATAGTCACAGTGAGAGCTAGTGAAACGGCGATAGAATTCCACGAGTGAGATGATAGACTGTGGTATAGAGGCTGTCGCTGAAAGCGAAAAGAATTCTTCTCTCTCTCACCTATCCTCTACGACAGCTTTTAAAGTGTCAGACAGTCTAATCCACAGATATATATTACATAAATCTCTATCTACTCACGGGCACGCACATACACGTGACGACAGTTAAACACACAGACGTGGGAAAACTATAACAATGATATATATATTCTAGAACGAGCTGACCAACACGATTATTAAGTTCAAGAGAGATTTTAATTATCATTTAAAATCTTCTCACAACACCAAAAAAAAAACTACATCAAGGAAAAACATATACAAATAGTCATAAAAATTCAAGAAAAATGCTACAAAGATGATAGCCCGTTCGAATCTTACTCTAGGTTTAGCCCACAGCCCCGTTAACTCTTTCCGTCCACAGTGGCGCACCACGCGCCAGATAGGACTTCCGTTTGGACCAATGACGCGTGGCGCGTCAGTGCGATATATGTCGAGTTTGAACGAAAAGTTATAAATACCTAGCAACTAGCTGGTTTTTAAATCATTTCATTACATCTAGGACATGTTTATGGACGTTTGTGAGCGAAAAACAAATTTGTGAAGCTAAAATTGTGTGTTTTATATCCATTTCTATTCCTTTGTTTACATACAAAATGGATCGAGAATCTTCAGACCAATGACGCATGGCGCGTCAGTGCGATATATGTCGAGTTTGAACGAAAAGTTATAAATACCTAGCAACTAGCTGGTTTTTAAATCATTTCATTACATCTAGGACATGTTTATGGACGTTTGTGAGCGAAAAACAAATTTGTGAAGCTAAAATTGTGTGTTTTATATCCATTTCTATTTCTTTGTTTACATACAAAATGGATCGATAATCTTCTTCTAAACACCTGCTTTCGGCTGAGCAAGCACGACGCTAATTTCTCAGTGGACAGAAGATAACTCGAGCGACACGGATTTTAGAAGTTAGGTTTAGTAATTCCAATGAAGACATTGTAAAGACTTTGTGTCAGAATATTCATGAAAGTGATCATTCTGAGGGCGATGTCGATCAGCTGATTGAACATGCATAGGTAGGGCTGGTATAAAAAGAGCAAAACTTTCAGTCACTAAAGGAGAAGGATAAAGAGGCAAAAACACCATTGTGACCAAAAGTAAAGCTATGAGAACTGCCACAAGTCTAGAGGCAGGTGCATCCTCACAAGATGTCCCAGAGTGGTTAGAAATTGCTGAGGGGATGACACAAAATGCATTTCGATTTTGTCCAAAGAGAACACCAGGTGTGACTGAGGGGTTTGACCTGTCAACCCCATTGAAATGTTTCAGTGTTTTGTTTACAGATGAGGTTCAAGATTTCATGTTCCAGTGCATCAATGATTATACCAGACTCAAATCTATTCAAAATAACCCTGCGAAACAATATTCATTGTATTCTCGGTGGACCAAAGTCACACGCCATGAACTTGATAAGTTTATTGCTGTCCTAATAAATATTGGGATTCAGAAAAGACCATGCATTCGCAACTACTGGTCTACATCTGCAGAATTTTATACTCCTTGGTTTCTTCAAATGTTTTCAAGAAGTAGATTTGAAGCATTATATCATACAATGCTTCATGCCTCTGATGAAAATTCACAAGGAAAAGAAAAGATTTTATGAACATGTTGTTGCAAAATATTCAGAGTGCCTTTTACCCATTCCAAAATCTCAGTTTGAATGAAGTGGTAATAGGGTATAAAGGCAGATGGCAATATAAGCAGTATAATCCAAGGTTTTCCTTGTATCTTCTCAGGCCAAAGTGGAAGCACATTGTCAAACCAAAAATGATAGAATATAGTTGGTGTAAATAATATTAGTCATAGTTGTTTTGTATTTACAGAAATTTGTGGTGTAGGAACAAAATCATATAAATTATATATTTGAAGTGATTGTGGTAAAATGTGTTGTGTTTCAAAATGGATGTGCACTGATATTCTGAGATTTTTCTGCTATGGATTAAACTGGAGCTGACATATGTGAGTACAGTTTATTTATCTTTTTTCCAGTTATTTTTGATTAGGTCTACACTTCACATAACATGACAGACTCTTTTCCTACATCAAATAATTATCTACAGCATTTCACAAGATTCTTCAGTCAATTCCCCACATGTTGATGTATAACATCAAACCCTAGTTAAATAAAATGTGTATCTACTGCCTGTTTTTAAAATATAACCTGAAGAGAAAAATTGCAAATATTTTGAGCGGTGGTTTTTACAAACATATGTGGTTTTGAGAACAAAAATCATAAAAATTACATCTATGAAGTGATAGTGATAAAAGTTTCCAGATATGTTTCAAACTAAATGTGCACGGATAGTCTTAATATTTTATTGCCATACATTAATTGACCAACGGGCTGATCACCCGTTTGCCAGTCACTTCGATTACGGAAACAACAGCAAATGGATTGATTTGCCATTGCCCTAAAGACGCCAATAGGCGTGATGGGAAACAATGGCAAAGAAAACCTATCTGCTGTTGCCCTAAGACGCCACTAGGCGTAATGGCCACTGACTGCTTTGACGGTCGGTGGCTAAGGACGGAAGAAGAGATACATTAATTGGGAGCTGAAATATTTAAATTTAAGTATACAATTTTATTTTATTTTTTAAACATTTTTAAAATCAAGTCTACACTTCACAAGACATAACACACACCTATTCATATCAATTAATTATATGAATCAATTCATAAGATTCTCCAGTCAATTTCACACATTTAAATGTATAACATTAACACCTAGTTAAATAAAATGTGTATCTACTGCCTGTTTTTTTAATATAACCTGAAGAGAAAAATTGCAAACATTTTGAGCGGTTGTTTTTACAAACATATGTGGCTTTGAGAAAAAAAATCATAAAAATTACATCTATGAAGTGATAGTGATAACAGTTTCTAGATATGTTTCAAACTAAATGTGCACTGATATTCTGAACATTTTATTGCCATACATTAATTGGGAGCTGAAATATTTAAATTTAAGTATACAATTTTATTTTATTTTTTAAACATTTTTAAAATCAAGTCTACACTTCACAAGACATAACACACACCTATTCATATCAATTAATTATATGAATCAATTCATAAGATTCTCCAGTCAATTTCACACATTTAAATGTATAACATTAACACCTAGTTAAATAAAATGTGTATCTACTGCCTGTTTTTTTAATATAACCTGAAGAGAAAAATTGCAAACATTTTGAGCGGTTGTTTTTACAAACATATGTGGCTTTGAGAAAAAAAATCATAAAAATTACATCTATGAAGTGATAGTAATAAAAGTTTCTAGATATGTTTCAAACTAAATGTGCACTGATATTCTGAACATTTTATTGCCATACATTAATTGGGAGCTGAAATATTTAAATTTAAGTATACAATTTTATTTTATTTTTTAAACATTTTTAAAATCAAGTCTACACTTCACAAGACATAACACACACCTATTCATATCAATTAATTATATGAATCAATTCATAAGATTCTCCAGTCAATTTCACACATTTAAATGTATAACATTAACACCTAGTTAAATAAAATGTGTATCTACTGCCTGTTTTTTTTAATATAACCTGAAGAGAAAAATTGCAAACATTTTGAGCGGTTGTTTTTACAAACATATGTGGCTTTGAGAAAAAAAATCATAAAAAATTACATCTATGAAGTGATAGTGATAAAAGTTTCTAGATATGTTTCAAACTAAATGTGCACTGATATTCTGAACATTTTATTGCCATACATTAATTGGGAGCTGAAATATTTAAGTTTAAGTATACAATTAAAAAAAAATTTTTTAACACTTTTTTAATCAAGACTACACTTCACAAGACATAACACACACCTATTCATATTAATTAATTATATGAAGCAATTCATAAGATTCTCCAGTCAATTTCACACATTTAAATGTATAACACAACTACCTACTGAACTTATGTATTTGTCCACTGTCTGTTTTTAAAACCTCACCTGTCTGAAAAAATTGCATCCATTTTCGGGCCTGGGTAAAACCCAAAAACAGCCTGGGGGGGAATGAGTTAAGAGAACAGATGATGGCCAAAAGAGTTATAGATACATAGGGTTGAGTCTAAGATGTTTCTTTCTTTCTCGTAAAAGTATGAACAGAGTTGGATAATCTGATTTAGCCTAAGAAAAAAGAAACTCTAGCATTTGTAACAAATTCTGCAGATTAAAAAAAGTTAAGACAGCAAATGGGTGACAATAATACACCGGTAAAATAACACTCAGACCTGTGTACTCTCATTCATTCATCCATGGCCATCCTCTCACATTTATACTCACAACTTTGCTCGCTGCCTCTGGGAACATAATAATTCTAGGACCTTCACACAGACCCGAAAATGCAGTCATCGACCAAGAAATCCCCAGTTCCAAAAGACGTACTGAACTCTCTGTCTCGGGGAACGATTCCTTGGGTGTTCTAATTTTTTCGAATGTCTGATTAAGTCGCATAAAATTCGTCCAGGCACGAAAGTTAGCAGAGCACAATGTCATTAGCTTTGGATTCTAGGATTTAAGGAATGTCAGATCGGTGTCTTCTTTCAGGAAGGTACTATATTTGGTCACCACAATACTAGTCACAATCTCTGTCGGAATGTTAATGTTATTCTTGTAATTTTTCTCGCCGCCAGGCAGCATGTACATTTAAATTTGTGGAGCAATATGAACTGGCTCAAAAGCCCAATATATATTTCTAGTCTTTAGAAACCGTTAGTGGGATTGCTATTACTGTCTCTCTCTGATGGCATATGCACTGTCAGACCAGTGTTACTTGAAACAAAAAAACCCCACGTGGTTAAAGATAGGAAATGTATATGCTTCTCACAAATATGCCTCTTTACTAAATGCCGGTAAAGTTCGGGTCACCCCAGTATTTCACTGTATAAAAGCAAAAGCAAATATAAATCATTTACATATTATGTACTCAATATAACTTACATTTTAAATAGCAAGCCGACCGCTTGACTTATAATTTAAAACTTCCCGAGAAATAAGTTATATAAAAAAAAAATCGATCATCATGAATTAGGAATATCATGCGTATTCCGTCAATATTCACTGATGTCGCATCTAGCATTTATAAGTTAGATATAAAATATTCTCAACTGAGTATTAGCCGTTAAATTAAATTCCTTATAGCTACTTGTTTAGTAAGCTAAAGATATAATTTATTCTGCCTTCCACTGTATGCGACACTAGAAAATATTACAGACTTATAAATTAATCGCACCATAGAGAAATGTCAAAATTGTCCTCTTTTCACACAACATGCCTAAGAAAAATTCACCGCATCTTTTGGCCGAATACCATCACCAACTAAGATCTGCTTACTCGTAGCAAGCAAGAGGACATGCACACCATCATAGCTGGCAGACGCTGGAGCTGGGTTGGTCATGTCCTCAGAAGAGACCCCGATGCCATCACAAGAACAGCTATGCTTTGAACCCCTGAAGGAAAGCGAAAGAGAGGCCGACCAAAAACAACTTGGCGGAGGACTGTGGAGGCTGAGATGCAAAGAATGAACCAGAGTTGGGGCACTGTACGAAGGATGGCCACCGACCGTGCAAAGTGGAATCAATTTGTTGTTGCCCTACAAGACGCCACTAGGCGTGATGGCCACTGGCTGCTTTGACGGTCGGTGGTTAAGGATCGAAGAAGAAGAAGAAGATAAGAAATCTGATATTGTTGTCTTGAATTTATTTCACTATATGTTAATTATAAATTATTTATATATTATTCCACAATGTTATATATTATTCCACAAGTTAGTTATAACCCATCAAGGATTAAACGGGATACTTTGTTTTTTTAAAAGTAAAATTGTGAGGGAAATGTTTACATTAAACTGCCTTACAGCTGGCCCTTTTATGTGGTAAATGGTCATTATGTTTTTGAAGGACAACAGTGCATTAAAATTATTCGCAACTTCATCTCTTCATTGAAGGTCGGCTGAAATGGACCGCCAACGTTGTCTGTCTCTTGTCTTGATGGTGGACCCTGATAGACTCAAGTTTGTCAATCTCTTGATATCTACGTTTTCTAGTATTACTTTGTTATCTTCTCCTTCCAGGAGTAATGAGCTATTCTTCTATATATTCACATCACATAGGCTTTAGTTCTTTCTTCTCATAGCTTGCTCATTGTCAATGTTTCTACACACACACACAATAATGAAGAATACACACATACACACACACACACACATATATATATATATAAAGCTGTTGATCATTTTCAATTTAAAATTGTAAGTTAGTTGTTCAGATGTTAGTATCTGTCTCATGTTGCTAAATGTAGCTTTTGCCTGCCTATTACATGCTACATGACTGTTTTCCATCTGCAGTCTTCTGTTTTTATACGACCAAGATATAAGAAACTCCTGAGATGGTCCATGATTGTCCCATTTATGATGCTGTAACTGTGGTTTGATAAATGCACGTACTACATAAAATACTTTACAACATACTATTTCTTGTATTTTGTTTTGTCAGGCAAACTGTACATTAAATCGCTATACAACAAACGTGTAGCTCTTTGCAATATAATTTTAAGTATGTATTGCATACATGTCATTTGCTATGGTTTACCCATTATCTGTACAAGGTGTTTGCGTTTTCAGATGTGTACACCCTGTAAATAATTTATGTACAGGTTTTCTAACCCTTTTCCCTTATTACTGTGTCTCAGAGTTCTTGTAAAAGGTCCTCTTGAACACAGGATTTCCCAGTAAAGAGTAAATAATGACACACAGGCAATTGATTAATAATATACACAAATATGCATACACGTATATATATAAATATATATATATATATATATATATATATATATATATATATATATATATATATATATATATATATATATATATATATATATATATATATATATATATATATATATATATATATATGAATATATATATATGAATATATATATATATATATATATATATATATATATATATATATGAATATATATATATATATTACCATCAGGGATACAATACACAAGCTGACAGGCCGTCAAACGGCTCTCTAGATTTGCTTTCAGTTCAGAACGGCAAAAGATGTGGCATGTACCGTCTGCTATATTGCGTGCAGCTTGGTTTGAATTAAAAAATTTTGTGACGGCCTTCCTAGTTCCCAGTGCTATTCATAACGATACGACTAGCCAATCAGAGCATAGTTCAAAATATTTTACAGAATTTAACCTACACGGTTTTATAACTTGCCTGTACAAAGTCAACAAACTTATTAAATTTATGTTATAGTTATTATTGGACCGATTTTAATTATTTAAAATGATAATAAAACGGCCAATTTACCTCTATCTTTCTATATGTTTATTCTTGCGCTATTTCCTTGCATGTTAATATAATTAATTTTTTAATTAATTAAATCGGGTATTTCCCTGATGTACAAATATTACTAAAATAAATTTTTCTCTTACTTAACTTGCTTTTATGCGGTTGGCGTTGTACCTATTTATAAAGTTATGTTATGCTAACTATGTATTTATTTTTATTTATTACCAGTCTTAGAGAAATAAAATAACTCCCTCAAAAACACAGATTAGGCCCTTTTTGCTTATAATGAAAGGTATCTTCGCAGACACTAGAAAATGAGCTTTCTGATTGGTCCTTAAATTTCGACTTTTTACTCTAGATTTTGAGCGCGGAAAATATGATCGTTTTGTTAATTCAGATTCAAATTATGACAAGTAAGATAGAAGATAAGAAAAACAAGAAAGCAGATTTAAATAGAAGCAAAATCAGAAGCTCCAAAGCCAAGGCTCAGGAAGTGTACATAGAAGCAAACAAAGAAGTAAGAAGAAACATCAAAAGAGACAAGATGAAATATATTGATGATTTGGCAAGGGAAGCAGAGGAAGCTGCAGCAAAAGAAATATAAGTGACCTGTACAACAACACAAAGAAGCTAACATGGAAATATAACCAAACAAATGGCCTAATAAAAGATAAGAATGGAAAATTGCTTAGTAATATACAAGAACAAATGAAGAGATGGACGGAACGTTTTGAGGAACTTCTCAACAGACCATCTCCATCTAATTCCCCCAGACATCCAGCCAGCAGAAGAGGTACTACAAATCAGCTGTGAACGACCAAGTAGAGAAAAAATAAAGAAAGCCATAAAGCTTCTGAAAGACGGAAAAGCAGCTGGTTCAGGTTGCATTCCAGCAGAGGCCATCAAAACAGATATTGATACCTCTACAGAGATATTATACAAACTACTTGGCAAAGTCTGGGAGAGAGAGGAAATACCAGCAGAATGGAAGGAAGGATATCTGGTCAAGTTGCCTAAGAAGGGAAACTTACAAGAGTGCACAAATTATAGAGGAATAATGTTACTATTAGTGCCAACAAAAGTATTAAATAGAATCATCCTGGAAAGATTGAAAGAGTCCATAGACAAGCAACTGAGAGATGAACAAGCAGGTTTTCGACAAAACAGATCCTGTACAGACCAGATAGCCACATTGAGAATAATAGTTGAACAAAGTCTGGAATGGAATTCACCGCTATACATCGGATTCGTGGACTATGAAAAGGAATTTGACAGTGTAGACAGAGAATCGCTTTGGAAATTGATGAGGCATTATGGAGTTCCCACGAAGATCATTAACTTAATAACGAAGACCTATGAAGATATGACATGCAGAGTTCTTCATGAAGGAAAGCTTACAGAATCGTTTAGGATTAGAACGGGTGTGAGACAGGGATGCCTCTTGTCTCCATTTCTTTTCTTACTAGCAATAGATTTGGTTATGAAAACATCGAAATCGCACAACAGAAATGGAATCTAGTGGAATCTGACAAAACAGCTTGATGATCTGGATTTTGCGGTAACTGGCAGATGGTAAAAGAACAGTTGGGTGACGCAGGGGTTATATACTGCAGCTTTGGTCTTCATTGTCAGTTAGGAGCTTCCCCAAACACGTGTTGTGAAGTGAGCAAAGGTGGCTGCAGCTTTGTCAGTGCGGCTGTCAATTTCTGTGTGCAGGGAAAGGTTGTCTTTGATGGCAGACCTCAGGTATGTGAAGTGGTGCATGTTTCAAGAGCAAAGCGACGGAGATCTCGAAGAGGGTTGGAGCCAGGCGCAGTCTTGTCTAACGTCATTGCGTATGTCAAAAAGCTGTGATGTGCTTCCTGCACATTGGACTGTATCCTTCATGTCTTCATGGAATGGCTTTATCGTTTGCAGCAATTTGGTGTGGGTACCCTATTATCAGGAAGATTCTGAATAGTCCATCCCTGCTGACCAGGACACATGCTTTTGCAAGGTCTAAAAAGGCGATTAGTTGTCTGCTCTATTAATTTTTCCTGAAGCTGGCGATTAGAAAAGTTCATGTCTGTTTTTCATCTACCAGCTCTGAATACACTCCGCGACTCTGGATATATGTGCTCAACTAACATGTGTAGTCGCATCAAGATGACTTTGGCAAAAAACCTTTCCAACAATAATAAGAAGATAGATCCTCTGTAGTTACTGCTATCACTTCTTTCTCTTTTATTTTTATACAGTCTTACAATTTTGGCATCTCACATGTCTTGAAGAATAGCTGTCTCTTCATCAGCACTAGCACAGCACCATATGCAGGGAATGTAACCGCGTGCTTTTTCCACATTTTATTAAATCGGGAGGGAATTCCATTACTGCATGGTGCTTTACAATGGTCTTGCTGATTTCGTCCAATGTTGGCTCAGCATCCAGCTCCCCCATAATTGGCAAACATTTGACCGCAAGAAGGGCTGCAGATGTGACGGTATTTTCTCTTGTGCAAAGCTCAGAGTTGTGCTCGACCCACCTCCCCATCTACTGACTTTTATCGGTTTGCTTCTCTCAACTGATGTTTTTTAGCTGTGTTACTTTTTTGGGGACCAAGGGCTGTCTTTATACCATCGTATATTTGCCTTGTGTTGCCTGTTCGCGCTGCACCCCGCATGCTCTCGCTAAGCTGGAGCCAATAATCATTTGCACAACGTTAACACAATTTGTTGGACTGTGCTTTCTTGTAGTCTTCAGGATCTGAAGGGTTCCACCACTCGGTGAACGTTAGTACTCAATCGCAGCACTCCGTTTATCTTAAATCGCAGGTGTCATCATATCCGTGAAAGCATCAAACCAGTTATTTGACGTGTCTGTCCTCTTACCAAAGAAGGCATGCACAGTACCGCGAATCCTGTTCTGCGTGTGCTCCAGTTTCTCACGGCAAATATCTGTGTGCAAGAACGAAGCTTAACACGGACATTTTTTTATAAAGCACACCCTTCAACCCTAGATGGGTTGTAATTAGGATATACGGTGTACAAAGTCAAGAAAAGAAATTCAAATATTCAATACCTAAATATAGTACTTTCTTCCTTCCCTCCACCCCCTCCCCCCGTGCGACTTCCACTCAGTCCAAATGAAGTAAATCAGAGCCAAATTTGTGTGAATGTCTGTGTGTGTGTGTGTGTGTGTGTGACCTCCCCTTCAAAGAAATAATTAAAAAAAAAAAAATATAAAAAAAAAAAAGAAAGAAAAAAGAATAATAAACAAAAAACTAAAATGAAGTCTCTCCCCACTGCCCTGTTGTTGAAAAGGTGAAAAGGGGTAAGACAGCCTGGGGGTAATATGAGATTGCATAAAATCCACTAATTACCTGCCATTAGCCATACAAGTACCACATCAGACTACCCCTTTTCCTAACACTATCATTATATATTAATTTCAGTTATTGTTATAATATAACTTATATTCCAACTGGCTGATCACCCGTTTGCCAGTCACTTCGATTACGGAAACAACAGCAAATGGATTGATTTGCCGTTGCCCTAAAGACGCCAATAGGCGTGATGGGAAACAATGGCAAAGAAAACCTATCTGCTGTTGCCCTAAGACGCCACTAGGCGTAATGGCCACTGACTGCTTTGACGGTCGGTGGCTAAGGACGGAAGAAGAAGAAGAAGAAGATAACTTATATACTGTTTGACCATATTGTACAATTAAAAAAGAAACGAAAGTTACGATATGATCTGGACTGCGCTCAGGCTGAACAAATTGTAGTTGCCAGTGTTGCTATTTCTTTTTTTAAATTCCTTTTGAGTAAAACACAATGACTTTAAACAAAAAATTTAAAAATATGTTGACTATGAATTGTCAAGAATAAATTCATGTCGATTTTTTGAGTAGCGTAATATGGCACTTTAAGTTAAGTAAGTTACGTTAACAGTAATTTAGTTTGGAATCAAAAGGTGCAGTGTTCAAATAATGTTTTATTTTTTTGCCAATAAAAATCGATTGCGTTACTGACAATTGCTTTTCTTTAAAAATACATTTGACATGCAACTTCGAAACAAAAAATGTTCTAATATGCACCAAGCTGCCCCAGTAACTGCGTTGAACATCTTGCATCAATGTTTAAAAAAAAAACTGTACCGCCTGTTCTGTATCTTTCGCCAAGTGAGTCAGTTTCTAACAGCTAGTGCTAACATTTCTTTTGAAAATGACCGTGTCCGGAGTGGCATTTTGATTAATACACGCTTTTTAAATAGTCAGAATTCAATTATTTTTCGTCATAATACCCGTCGTATCTGCTGTATATTTAAGTACAAGCTGTGTTCGTTTTCTTAGCTGTTCCGAGATGATCCATAACATTTTTCTGGTAAAGTGAAATTACAAAGTAAGGCACCCCTCATACAGACCCTGACCATAAGACCCGAAGGAATTTTGATGTGGACAAGTTTTCTCTTCATATCCTGTTAGGGCATGACTAAAGGAAGGGTAAAATCTTAGGTAGACATCTGGCAACCCGGTCATAAGTTTTATAGGACACCATTTTGTTTTTGGCATTTACGCGCAGTGACTAGTATTGAATTTCGTAATTTTCTGTTCTTGTCAGTAAACCTGTACCAAATTTGACATTTTGTTTTTGAATTCCTTTTAAAATTTCCTATAAGATAAGACTATTTGTTACTCCTCTGGGACCTTTGACTGTGACAATCCAAGAAAAAACAATGCATTAAAGATGGGAATAGATGACAATGTATTTGGAGAATTAAGATTAAATTCTAATGCCTGTACATTAAAAACAAGAAAATCACAAACAATACACAGTTATATGGTCATTTTCAGTACTTTATACATGTTCCTGTACTGACGCTGCCAACGATCTCTTCCCCAGTTAAATATGATCTGTTCGGTCTGGGGGACTCACCATCAGATCATTGAGTAATATTCAGATTAGCAATTATTGATTTCTTGGCATTGTACAGGATGTCCTAAAAGTTACTGTGCAGTAAAGTACCTCGTACAACGTTGCAGTACCACGCAGATGTTTGAAATGTCCACCATGGGCCTCAAGACATGTCTGAACACGCTTCTTTATATTGCTCTCGTCTGTTGTCAAGGTCACGTCTAGGGTAGAACGGACAACTCTCACATCAAAACCGCTACTTTAGTCTGCCGCATATTCAAGTGCACAGTAACTTTTCGGACACCCTGTACATCCAGTAGTTTGCCATTGCTTTCTGTATGATTTTGGCCGCTTACCATTACAGTCCATGATGCGCCCTCAGCCCGATACAAGGCCTTTCCAACCTCTGCCCTATAAGCCGTTGTCAATGTATTATTGATCATTCGCACGTTCGGCCAGCAGTTGAGTGTACTATTTAAGGGGGACCTCCCTTTTTCAATTTACTCACGTAGTAGCCAGCCAAAGCCGTTGCTCAGGGGGTGGCGCTACCGTACACAAGCAGACGCGAGGAGCCTTACGTGAGCGGAACTGGACACTCAATAAAACAGTTGCAAAAAAGATTACATTATTCGAAATTAAATGCTACAGACGGATGTTGAGAATACCCTGAACAGAGAAAGAAAGAGCAACAGAGGAAATGTAGAGGAAAATTAGCTCCTAAATACCACCGCAATAAGGAAGCTGACATTTTTCGGTCATATAAAAAGACATAATAGTTTCCAAAAATTAGTAATGGAAGGCATGGTCCCTGGAAAAACGGGAAGGGAACGACCTAGACGACGGTGGATCGGATCCAGGACATCACAGAGTGTCTGAATATGTCTTTGGATGATGCAGGTCAACTTACTCAAAATCGTGATGCGTTCAGAGCAGCTGTAATGGAGACAACGTTCTGGAGAGAATACATCACATGATGATGATACATGTTCCTGAATGTCACAAGACATTTTGTATTTGCAAAAGGACGTACAAGAAACAATGTTTTTGCAGCACAGGCATTGTTTTGTATGACAGCTCTTGCAAGTATAAGTAAGAATCACATTTTCAGGTAGCTCACTAATGCAAGGGTCTGGCGTGAGTGATGAGTTAACAGCACTGATTGTCCATCCAAAATCCGTTGGGGCTAATGGTTCGTCCACGATCAAAACTCTGTAGAGCATGAGTATACCATGCAAAATGATCTTGTCATGTGACCTCGTAATGAAGAGCTTGTGCAAGGTAGGCCTTGTAAGTTTAGAAGACTATCTTGGGTTATCATTTCAAATCGAAGTGGGTCAAATGTCATGCTCAGAGCCTGGTGTTAGAACCTTCATCAGGTATTCATCGGCAAGCTTAAAGGATTGAGTACTTGGAGGAAGACGCCTACTAAAGTTGTGCAGATATTTTTCTGGTCCTCCTTGAGCGCGTAAGTCAGACTCCAATACAGTTACTTGAAGAGTATCCTTGACTTTTTTTTTAATTGCTAACGCCGGCGTAGGTCCCTTTTCAAGCAACACGTCGCTAAGGATAGTTTCCCATTGTCGATTAGTTGATACCGTCTTCATAAACTCGCTTTTGGCATCTTGAATCCTTCTTCTTCTTCTTCTTCTTCTTCTTCTTCTTCTTCTTCGTTCGTCCTGAAAAGGACGGTGGTTGCGTTGTGTCTGTTTGCGCCTAAGCTGTGATATCTGCACCTTTCGGTCGACACATCCGACTTCTGCACGGCATTTTTTAAGGACCGGGTTTGCCATCCCATTTCGATCCATGCTCGCTCAGCCAGCCTGCACTGCTGCAGACTGTTTCCAGGACCACCACGTGGAGGTGGAGCACGGTCTTGAGCAGCTCTGGTTCGGTGGTCCTGACGCAGGCAGTCAAGCTATGAGTCGCTGACTGCATTCACTATTGCTGCATCTTGGGGTCCCGAATCCAACTTTTGCCGTTAACTGCCGCCCAAAATCTTGCCATCTGCACAGAAAGCTTCGTAGTTGTAGCAATGGAAGTCAACGGTAGTGGTTGCACAGAGGACCTTCTTTCTTTCTCAGCATTTTTGATTGATGATTGAAGGTAGCTGTCAAAAACATAGTCAACATGACTAACTTTGCAACTAATTCATGACATCATGGTTTTCAGGGAATGCTCTTTTTGGAAATTTCTGTCAGTGGTATCTAATTTTTTTATCAACTCAGACAAGAGTTGAGACTTCATGGGTTTGGTAGTAGCTCCATTCTCATCTAATAAAGATGAAGGAGAAAAATCGTAAGAATTTCTGACATTGTCATTCCTCTCTCCTTGGCAATATCAACTTTTCTCAGAACCTGCAAATGATCTTTGATGGCGTTTTTCAGTTTGCTTTTTTGTCTGCATGTCTGGTTGTGCTACACTTAGAAAAGTGGGAAGTTTTTGCTGGTACATAGGTGCCGATAGTGGTTTTGAACTTGTGCTTTCGTCAAAAATGTGAGCATCTTCTTGGCATTCAATGCTGGAACAAATGCAATGGCTAGAATGTTGTCAAGCCTAACTTCACCTTTTCCAAGGTAGGGGTTTTCTCTGCTTTAAATATACTGATGCATCTGTTGGATGTTGGCTTCCATTCTTTTTCTGAGGCTTCCTGTTAACTCATGATGCATTATTGTCGTAAATTTATTTTGAGAGAATGAGTCTTAGAATAGTGGTCCAGTTAGAGTGGAGAATGGTGGTGAAAAGCTCAGTGATAGAAAAAGGATAGCGAGTAAATAGTTGATTCACAGAGTGCTGGGGAGAGTAAAGACAGACTTATTTACGACAAATCGTTCCTCTCAATCTTCTCTTCCACTCTCCTGGTCAAACAATTATTTGCCAGTTTCCAGACACACATCTGTGCTCACACCGATTTGGTGCTTCAAAACACACAGACGCACGTGAATACAAACTAAATTAAACAAATAGGGGAAATTTGGGGCTTTGGTAGTCCAACACAGTACTGGATAAGTTGATGCTGTTTATTAGCATTAAAACCAATAATATCAATTATCATGTGTTTACAGAACAAAATATATAATTACAGAAAATACAAATACCAATGGTGGGGAGGGGGTGAAGAAGATTGGTATCGACTAAGTCCTTCCCACTTATTAGACAAAGATAAACCCAGTCCAAAGATAGATAGTTATCAGGAACATAGGTAATGTAACCCAACAGTGAATTTAATTACTCTGAAAGAGGTGTTACAATATTAGGTATGGTGGTAGACAAAAAAATACTGTTATCCCAATTGTGTCTTCCCTTTACTAAGCAAAGAAAAAAAAGGGGGGGGGGGATGAAACAGAGTTAACAAATTATCCCACTTAAAGGAACAATGCAGGGTATACAGAAAAATGTATTACCCGGTAGGCAAGTTAACAAATGGTTTATGTAAAAAAAAAAAAATCTCCTGTCATTCATGCACGCGGTGAGGATCCACACTCATACACACCACACACTTACCGATTGCAGCATCAGACAATCCATAGAATGATATACACAGTAATTAAATGTCTTGACATGTGAAACTGTCTAGTCCTTCGATGTACCGCCCCTGATGTAGTGAGGTTAGTTGATAGAAAAAATTCCCACTTATCGCCGGACTTGAAGGCCTAAGAGTTTATGTGTTTTATTATATAAAAAGGAGTCTATGGGATGGCACTGACACAGTTCGACACGGGGGTGAAAATGAGGTGATGGTAAAATTCCTTCAATGCGTGATGATAGCAACTGACCAGTAAAGTTTTTAATCCAGTGAGGAAAAACTAAGCTCAGTCACAGTCAGGTAAATCGGTATTCTCTCACATTTAGAGCAGTAAATAAAATATCGCTACTGGTACTGTTCATCTTCCAGTTTATCGTACAAATTGTAATTTACTTTTGATGATTTATTTAAATGTTCTTAGGTAGGCTTTCTTTCATGTAATTATGATAGCTAGGCCGCACCGGACCGCCACAAGATTAAATTTAAAAAATATCTCATCAAACTGTCTGGAAGTTTAAGAACCGAGTATGGAAACTCTCTGTATGATTTCTTTATGCTGGGATTGCAAAGGTGACCGTTCTATAG
The DNA here is from genome assembly GCA_024509875.1 of Oreohelix idahoensis. Taxonomy (NCBI): domain Eukaryota; kingdom Metazoa; phylum Mollusca; class Gastropoda; order Stylommatophora; family Oreohelicidae; genus Oreohelix; species Oreohelix idahoensis. The sequence goes on from JAMPIV010012569.1 coordinate 29,112, forward strand.
AAAAAGATATAAAACCCATGACAATCATAATCATACCTCAAAAATCAAATAATATACTTAACGCGCGATAAATTTACCGTTAAGGCTATTATATACACTCGCGTATTTAATTATGTATTTAAGAAAACACGTCACGAGTCTAATGGTTAAAATACACATCTTTATATATAGGACTTAACTAAATTTATTAATTATAAATTCCTTCGCGACTTTAAAAGTTACTTTAACATTTAATGGAATGTCCAAATGTTTAACATTAAAGCATCTATTATTTTTGGAAATGTTATAATAGATATATCATTAAATTTACCACTGGAACTTTTGGGATGAGTTTAATTAAATAGATTAAATAAACACAAAATCCAGTGAAATAAAATGAAAGCACTAGACCACTGATCACTTTAACAAATATATTATACCGTGCACAGAAAAAGAAACACTCCAATTGTAGCCACCAATTCAGATGGAAATCTAGCAAAATTTCTACGATAGCTAGTGAATCTAAAATCTCTGGCAACTGAATGATAACATGGCTTTCTTCGTGGTCTGTATATATTTAAAATGGAATTAAAGATGAGTGGGACATGAGAAAATTGACACCTTTTTAGATCTCAGGAGACTTTCGGGGATCTGACCGACAGACTAAAGAGAGATGCCGTCCCCTGGTTTCCCGTTTCCCTGTTCGTTGCATCCGACATCTTCCCCCGTTCGCTCCGTCTGTGGTCGGTTTAGCGCTTAACATGGAGGTGCGAAAAATGCCGGCAAGAAACTTCCCCGTTCGTTTCAGGGACCACTACTGCTTTGATCTCTCCCGCTCCTCGTTCCTGAAACCACTCAGTGCCTGTTTGATCATGTTCTGCTCTCTCTGTTTGATTTTGGCACCGCCCCCACACTGGCCAAGTTAATGAAAATACTGCATATGATTGCTCAGGCGATGTCCGTGGGCGTGATTTAATCTCTCCTTAAATCAATGCGATGACCAGAATGAATGGTAGATAAACTGTCCACATATTAATCAGCAAACGTGTTGACTATCTGCGTGGAACAGTTGCATAGCAAATGAGTCCAGGTGGAAAAAAAATCCCGTTTGACGAAGAGTTACCACAATATTCGGGGGCACTGATGCTATACGAAGGGGTCGTTACAAAGGATCGCACCATATCATACCACGATTCAGGGTCAGCTGAGTTCGTCTGTGACAATTATCAGCTCATAATCTTACTTACTTACTAAGTCGTTCCCCTTCTACCGTGAGGTTTGGAAGAGAGAGCGCCAAACTATCATATCAGCTGTCTTCCTCCTGGCCTGGTTCCATTTTAGTTCTCGGTCCTTCAAATATTGTCTAATGTTGTCCTCCCAGTGGAATCGGGGTCTTCCTCAGGGGTCTGGATCTCTAGCTCTTTGTTTCCCATGCTTGTCGTGGTAGCCGATCTTCTCCCATTCTGCAGACATGACCAAACCATCTTAGTTGGGACTGTTCTACTTAGGTCTGCTGGGGGTGGGATTTTAGGCATTGACATATCGTCTGGTTGCGGACCATGTCTCTTCTTGTTACTTCAACCACCTTCTTCAGATACCTCATTTCTGAGGTTTGGATCTGGCCTCTGTGGGTAGTAGTCATTGCCTATGACTCGCATCCATATGTCAAGACTGGGACATAGGTATACAGCCATCTTCGTTTTCTTACCAACCTCTCTCTTGCTGAGGAATCCTCGATTTATGGCCTGAAAAAGTCTCCCAGCTGCTGCTTTTCGAGTGGCCAACTCTTCTTTGATGCCCCCCTTTCGGTCTATAATAGCTCCGAGGTATTTTTGAAGTGTCGACCTGCCCCAGGGCCTGTTCTCCTAGCTTAATCTGATGTCTTTTTTCTTCTCGTGATACCACCATGGATTTTGTTTTAGAGCTGCGTATGACCATCCCTCTCTTCTCCAGCTCTTCCTTCCAGACTTGCAGGTTGGATTGGAGATGTGCCTCTGATTTAGCAATCAGTGCAACATCATCAGCAAATGCCAGCTCTGAAATACAGACATGTCTCATCTTCCAGTATCCCACTGAATACTTTCTTGTTCTCTCCTTACATGCCTTGATGACATCGTTCATGCAGCCCATAATCAACTGGTGTAATGTTCAGCAGCCCTTGTTAAATGTTTTTGTTATGAGGAGGACTTCATGGTAAGCAAGCTCTCATTCAGCAATGTATTCCTTCCTTTTTGTTTGGTCAATGATCCCTCCGGCTGACTTCTGAGAGTGGTTTATTGTTTGTTCGACAGCCATGTCAACACCCACGGCATTAAACTTTCCATATGCTCTTTGAACAACAAAATGACCTGTTTTGAACTTGTCATATACCTCATAGTGATGAGTTTCAAGATTCAGCATTTGTGCAATGAACAGTGAACCCCGTCTCAAATAGATGACTATAAAAAATATGGAGATTTGAAAAGACATCTTTCACTGTTTGCAGGTAGATATTCCAGTTCCCCTCCCTATCTGCTCTTATGAGGTTCTTTAAGAGATGCAAGAATCCCTCCAGATATTGCACTGCTCAGAATTTTTAACTTGTTCCTGTGTGAAAACATCCAATGATTTCAATGTTTATTCTGATGTTGTGATCAGCTTTTGGAACTTGAGTTGTGCATCTTCTGTTGTTGAGTGTTGCATAGGATTGAGCACATCACCAACTTGTGTAGCTAATCTAGCATCTTCCTCAATGGTACTCAAAAACGTTTTCCATTTAAGCCTCTCTACCACTTCTGCTAGTATAAACTTTCCTTTCAATGACCTTACGTAATTGCTACCTTTAAGGACACTCTCTGCTACTTTTGGACCAAACACATGGTTTTCAATGTGGACGTTTTCTAACCGCTGCATTTTTTGAGTTTTCCAATACCGGTACATGCAATTTAATGTTCATACTTCAATTCATTGTCATCTATTCTCATTTTTTATGTATTTTTTTGGTTAATGTTTTTCCTTGAATATTCACAGTCAAAGATCCCAGATGAGTACAAATAGTCTTATCTTATAGGAAATTTTACAATGAATAAAAAAAAAAAAAAAAACATGTCAGGTTTGGTAAACGTATACTGACAAGAACAGAAAATTACGAAATTAAATGCCACCCACTGCATGTATATGCCAACAACAAAATGGTGTCCTATAAAACTTATGCTCGGGTTGCCAGATGTCTACCCAAGATTTTACCCTTCCTTTAGGCATACCCTAACAGGATCTGAAGAGAAAATTCATCCACCTCAAAATTTCTATAAATCTTATGGTCATGGACTAGACTATTTCTGCAGACATGGCTAAACAACCATAGTTAAAACTGTTCTACTTGAGTCTGCAGTGGCTGGGTTAATAGGCTTTGTTGTATCATTTGGTTGCAAACCATGTCTCTTCTTGTTACTTCAACCACTTTCTTCACATACCTCATTTTTGAGGTTTGGATCTGGCTTTTGTGAGTTGTAGCAATCGCCCATCCATATGTCAAGAAAACAGATTACAAGTAATACAATAGAGAAAACCAGATTAATCTTAAAGGCGATGAACTGGCACGGACTATGGATTAAGACTTAAGGAACATGGAATATTATGGTGACACGCTACTTACTATACAGTGGAGTCCCAAAAACTGAAAGAGCTAAAGGGCGTGTAGGTTGTAGTGTAGCTAGAAACAAAACAGATAGCATCTTGGGATAGAGCTTTGTCTTGGAGCACATTATGTTGCTAAAGCTAAAAGAGGGAGAAATCATTGTCAACCTTGTCATTGTTTGAAACTCCAGTTTTAAAATGGCTTTTAGTCAAAATTGGTATGTTACTCCAAGTTGCTGTTTAAAAACGAACATTGTACTATAATTACAACAGAAGATATGACAGTCTGAAAAACTGCAAAAAGTAATTTCACATTTTAATATGTCCTCTTTGTTAGCAATGACATAAACAGTATTGATAAACTGTACACAGTTTATTCGTTAATATAAAATAGATATATGTTGGTGTCGTTTTCATAGTGATGAATTGAAACGCGAATGGTTACAATGGAATAAATGTCAACAATGTCTTTCAAACGAAAAACCAACAATGTATCTTGAATTGTGTGAACTGGTCAAGTAAAACAATATAACTTCATGCTACGCGGTAGGAATTCTGCCGTCTATAAAACATTCAAATCAATAAAGGACAAGCGACTCTGTAGAACCATACTTAGGAACAACTTAAATTCCCGCTAGACTCTAGTTAGGAGAGCGGCCTATGGTTTCATACAGCAAAAAAATAAGTAAGTGGGACGATAACTCCACGTGACATTCCTGATTATTGGGTTCGACCTGGAAGAACCAATACAGGAGTCACTAGAAATAAAATGGCTTCCTTAAAAGGCCCATTGAATACGAAAGTATATAAATTACTTACTATCATGGGACACATGAACTGTTCCATGTTTTCCACTTCAAAAACATGACGTCCACAACTACTCCCCAACTAGGATACACAGGGACGTCCAAATCCAAAAGCAACACTCACTGCTTTTGAGCACGTCCAGTGCGCGAATCATCGACCGCACAAATTAATAGAACCTTCATAAAATAATAACTGGGTGCGTACATTTGGCAGGACCGAAGACTACCCCCTTAGGTAATAAATGTACGTAACAGCTCCCTTATTACCTCCCCTTAAAAAAATTAATCCCATTAAATTTTTTCGAACTAATTAGTCGAGAGAGGTGAGTCCAAACTACAACAAGATTATTAATGACATGCATAAAATGTATTATCATATAAGAAAAGGAATATTAACTTGAAATTAATATAACTAAATGACAGTATGCATTAAAGCACACATCCACCATCGACCTACTTTGGAACGTATGTGGTAATATTCGTAAGTAAAAAGAAGTTGAAAAAATAGAAAATGAAGAATCAACAAAAAAGATGATAATAAAATTCAACCTACTCAGTAAAGGGTTTCAAAAAAAATCGAACATAATATTTCAAAATGAAAAATGAACAGCAACACTAGATGATAATTCAATGATAAAAGAATTCATTGAAACAGAAAATTTTGAAATACAACATGTGCAAAAAATGAAGCAATGCCAAAATTAAACACTTTAAGAAGCAACGCACTTACTGATAGACTAGCACTAGTAGGAAGTTTTGACTAGTTATCTAAAAGTAAAATATCATGTAGTGGGATACGTTGAGTACACGTATTGCGAGACACTAATAACGTTTTAGTAGATGTGTGACATTTATAAACAATCAAATTGATTAAATTGAATTAATCTAATTCTAGTACTTAATTACACATAAATAAATAACTAGTAATTTATTCTAAGTAATTCTAATTTCAGTCATTGTGAATATTAGTTCAGAACTATTTAGAGTCAACAAGAATAGTTCCTAATGTTACCACATTGCACGAAATAAGTTTACGAACACGATATGTAGTGTAATATGTTTCCATAACACTAACGAATGTCTATTTGTTGCGCTATTTTCATCCAATGTTTTCCATACTTAAAAAAAATGTTAATTTAATATCACTGATCCCGTTCTAACAAAACGTTACTTCACAAGAAATAATGTTATAAATCCATAATGTAAGTTAAGAGATTCTGAAAGTTTATATGTATACGAATACTGCAAAACTATACATAGTCTTTTTTTTTCCCTTCACAGACTGTACAATTAATGACACTGTAACAAAGTTATTCATGTTTCGGTGAGGACTTTTCTCCATCTAAAAGGGGTTTAGTTGCACCAAGTTCACTAGGTCATCTTTAAATACAGTCTGCAAATACAGTCTGTACTCCATGAATAGCTCGTATCTCAAAATGGAACGGTTGAAGAGCTATAGCGTAACGCGCTGACTTTGATGACTTAACGTTTCCTGTATTCAATGCGGTAAGAGCTATTCTGGTCAGACTCCACCACAAAGTGTGATCCGAGGAGATAACGATCCAGTTTTGTGATTTGCCCCAGACAAGAGCGAGAAGCTCTTTGTCTAGAACGGAGTACTTCATCTCGCTCGTATGTAAGCTTTCTGGATACGTACATAATTGGAGAATAAGGTGCCTCCGTATTCCTGCATCAAAAAACTGCCGCGATTAGCGTAGGAAAGAAGCATCACTGCGAAGAACAAAGGTGATGATCTTGTTAGGCAACCTTAAAAAAGGCTTATTTAAAAAATTTGTTTTATATAGTCTAACGCCGTTTGGTGATCCGGGGGGGCGACCACTTTATTACATTAGGTGTGCCCTTTTCTTCATTTAAACGAAGAAAAGGGTGCAGTTATAGTAGACAAATGAAGGATGAATTTAGAATAGATCTGTATTAGTCCTAAGAGTACCTCACTTGTTTTTTTGTCTTAGGTGCTGAGATGTTTTTAAAATTTTAGAGACGTTACTGTCTTCTGTATACATTAAACCGCGACCTATACGGTGACCAAGAAATGAGATGTCATGAAAACCGACAAAAGCCTTTGAAGGTTTCGCTGTTAAGTTATAATCCCGTAAGGTAGAAAGTAAAGATTTTAAACCCTGAATATGTTCATACCCAAGAGTCACTGGAAAAGACAGATGTCATCTATATAAGTATGAAATCGGACGATGAGACAATATGCGGCGCATCATGCGTACAAAGGTAGCTGCGCATTCATTAACCCGAAAGGCTAAAATTATATTGAAAAAGGACCCCGTGGCGTCGAGAAAAGCGTGTAATGGGGCTTTGCTTTCGTAGTGATGGCACTTGCCAATAACCCTTTGAAAGTCAAATTTCGAAAAGAAGTTGTAGCATGAGAATAAAATTTTCCTCTAATAAGTCGTCTAATGAAGAGGTAATGGTTCCGCATCGAATTTTGTAACTTTGTAATTTTAACTTCCAGTAATCTACGCAAAGACGTATATTGTTGTCTTTCTTCCTAATGGATTACCAGAAGAAGAAGAATATGGTAGATGAAGAAGGGTGGTCAAATTATATTTAATTGGACAGCCACTCATCCAATTCCTTATCAACCTTATCACGAAAGTGTAAAGGAATAGGATATGGGCGAACTCGAATCGGTGTATCGTCAGTCAGAATAATGTCATGTTGGATGACTGACGTATGACCTGGGATGTCGGTGAGGACATCCTCATACGTGTGTAGAATATTAGAGACTTGCTGACGTTGATCATCAGTAAGAGTAGATGAGATAGTAACATCATTCCATTCCTCAGTGGAATGGAGTGGTACAACTGGTATTGGTAGTTGTACATCATCGAAAGAAGATTCCTCTTCTTGGATGACTGACAAACTAGAATATGTTTGAATAGGTGGTGTAGGATCGTCAGTTTTGCTTGGAACACTGATTGTAAGATAATCAGGACGTGAGCAATACTCCTTCAACCTGTTAACGTGGAAGGTTATATCCTTGCCATTCACCTCAACCATGCACTCGACATCGGATATTCTTGACATGACCCTGAAAGGACCTCTCCAGGTAATTAAAAGACGATGTTATAGCGCAGGAGATAATACAAAAGCTTAGAATTCGTACAAAAAGCTTTGGGGGACACCAGTAGAGCTAAACTGGGCGAAGACGTCTATATTTGTTTTGCAGATAGACGAGCTTTTTCTTTGGCATGGTTCGGGATGATGCAGTAGCTAGTCTACAAGCATCTATGATTTCTTTCTAAGAGAGATCACATACTCATAAGAGGATTGAAGTTTCCTCTTCAATATTCTCTCCACCAATAAGTCGTGTATTAACGACATCGGACCGCGTGGTTGCATGCCAAAAACAAGCTGGAACGGAGAAAAACCCGTTGCTTGATTTTGTACATCGCGATACGCAAAGAGACAAGCGGGTAGGACCCGATCCCAGTCTTGGGGATGGTCTTGAGTCATCTTACCCAACAACTGCTTGAGTGTCCTATTGAGACGCTCAATTAACCCATTTGACATCGGATGATAAATAGAACTAAGAGATCTATCTATACCTAATGACTACATCACTTGCGGCATGGATTCAGAAATGAAACTGAAAACCCCATGGATCCGACAAAATTTTCCGTGGAAAACCAATGCGTGAGAAGATTAACATCAATGCCTCTGCTACACTGGCAGATGAAGTGTTCTTGAGAGGGATGGCCTCAGGCCAACGAGTGCACATATCAATGCACGTAAGAATATGCGTATGCCCTCTAGCAGATGGAAGCATTGGACCAATAATGTCAATGGCCATTTTATCAAATGGTCTAATCGGGATGTCCGCAGCTTGAATAGGAGCCGCATGAAATGGACCCCGTACCTTAACTTCTTGACATATCAAACAGGACCGACAATAGAGAGTAACATCTCTATGGACGCGCCTGGCCAGTAGAATGCCGAAAGCACTCTGGATTTGGTACGCGAAAAACCCATATGGCCCGCACATTGCGAGTTCTGCGCATGTCGTAATATACGAGAGATCTCATACAGGATTGGGAACAAGAATTCTTTCTGGGAGAACATAAGGATAAATCCTTTTCCCGTATTACTGTAACCCAAATCCCATTTTTAAGTACAAAGTCATGTCTAGATTTTGCAAGTTTGTTGCTTGTATTCTTTTTGTTAACATACTGAAAGAATTTTTTTAATGAATTATCATTCTTTTGCAATGTTGCAAACAACTCCCGTGAAATAGGAGCATCATCATCACAAGTGGTATGAACTGTAGGTTCAATAGGTGTATCATGCGACATATTAGTAGCTTGCGCTCTAGTCACTACTGCATTTGCAGTTTGAATATGTCGCTCTTCCCATTCAGCAATTTGCTGTGGTGTACACTCTTTAATACCATGTATGCGACCAAGTATTAAATCACAAATTAGGTTAGGCAGAAGACAGGCTTGGAACTTTCCTGTAAAGAAAGCAGTATGAAGATCAATCATAGCAGTGGGAAATGTTTCAATAGTGCCACCAAATGTTACACATTTGACAACCCGGCCCGTGGCACAACTTGGGTCGATCAGCGAAGTCCGGACACCGATTGTTGTACAACCTGAGTCAAATAGGAGAGAGCATGAAATATTGTTGACAAATCCCTTGTGAAACTTAAGAGAGCCCTGTCCCTGTTGTACTGACGCAGCAGTGGCTGTACAGACTGCAGGCAGGCTAGGCAAGGTATGTCCGCAACGGCAGCGTCGTGATCGCCTTAGGCTGGAAAAGAGTCGAGCATTCTGGGCAGTCTTTTCACCTGGGAACAATCTAAGAGAACAAGAACATAGATTGTGAGTTTCAGCTACTTTACCCTGTTCAATGTTAGCCTGTGTATCATTAAAAGCAACATATAGAAATGTCTACCTGTATTATTCAACGATCTATCTCGTCGGCGCGATCGATTGTGATTTTTGTCATTAAAATTGCCATAATTGTCGTTTCTGCTAGAGTTAAAATTTGGATTAGTCCGATAATTTTGTAAGAATGATCGTTATGATGTTGGTTAAATGGTTATATTTCCAAAAAATTGTCTGTTTTGCGGACCCTGAGACCTTGATCTCCCAGTTTTTGTTTATTATAATGTCCTTGATTATTTTTTAAATAATTGTTACCAAAATCTCGCGATCTGTGAGTTTGGTTCCAAGAAACATTAAATGGAGCAGATTGTTGAAATTGCTTCCCATTGTAAAAGTTATCATTGTTAAAATTGTGATTATTTCCCTTATTGACATACCTATCAGCACTAAAAGACCGATTGCGTGAAAAAATTGTTTTGTTGTGCTGCAAAAGCAACAGGCAATTCACTCTTAATCTGCGCGTTACTTAGATCCATGGTTTGGGTGAGCAGTGCAAAAAATTTTTTGCATGTTCTTCTAAGTTTTTCATTGATATAAAGGTTTCCGTTCGTGTAAAAATGCGAGAAATGTAGGGATTTACCGACGGAAAGTTACCTTATCGCGCATCAGTAAATCGAAGAGACCTTCATACGACTTTTCAATTTTGGATAATTCGATCCATCTTTCTAATGTTAGTCGTATCTGTGACAGAAAATCACTAAAATTTCTGCCAGATTGAGGTAGTAATTGCGTGAAATTTCAAACGATATTCGTCTTCATGTCATTTGGAATTTTTGCAGAAGTGCTGCTCTAAGAGCATTGTAGTCATTTTTCTCACCAATGCTGGTGGTATGATAAACTGCTAATGCATCTCCTGTTAAGTAATCTGGATAAATATGTACAGTATAGAGCTTTATCCACGTTATATAAGACACACAAGTAGGCCTCAAACCTATCTACAGGGAAGAATTTACGCACATAAACACATCAGACGGGGGATTAAATTTTGGTAATTTAAGGTCGAATGGGTTCCTTAAAATGATCCTGTCTATGGTTGAAGTGTGGCGCTTGCCATAAAGGTCTCTTGAGAATGTAGCTTCCTGAGCTTTGTGGAACCTAAGTCTCTCATAGTTTCTGACTCTGCTAATTTTCAGTTTCATGCTGTCGTCTACCGTTCTTCTATCTTCTCTTCCAGTTCTCAAGCTAAAAGTCGTTTTGTGTTTTGTTCAGCTATTAATCTCCCTTTCTTCTATTTTCTTTTTGTTTCTGTTCCCATTTTCTTTTTGTGTTAATAACTTCGAGTTTTCTTTTCTAAGGTTCAATTCAAGGGGATAAGTCTTTCTCAATTCAAGACGCCTTTTGCTTGAGAGGGGTTCTGCGTTCTCGCTGAAATCGATTTCTCTTCTAATTCAGCGGGTCTAATCTCATTTTTTTCTCCTGTTTTCCTCAGCCATAAAATTTCACTTTTTGAAGATCTGCCTCAGCAAATTTCATCATTCTTCTCATTTCCTCAGCCCTCAATCCGTTTTTGATCTGCCTCAAATTTCAAAATTTTTCTTAGTCCGTAAAGTTTGCTAACTTTGCTACTTTTCGCGCGTTCTAAGTTTCTTGTGCTTTCTTATGATTCTGACAGTGCAAATGCACGCATTTAGCTTCATCAGGGGCCATCTGAAGAGCTTTTGCTTGCTTAAATGAAATAGTCTAAGGTAGCCATTATTCAAGATTATTATGTAATAATACTATTTAAAAGTGTTACTACAACTAGTGTTCATTCGTTCTATGTCTCTAGAACGGTAAAATCAAATTTATATAATAGGCAATAATATTCAATAATTATTAATGTAATGTTATTTATAAACATGTAATGGTGTGAAAAGCAGTAAACGTGACAGACAATAGCACAATACTGACACGTATACAAGAATCTTCAAAACGACCTCCGCAAACGAAGAACGTTCGCAGAAAACCAAATAAAAATAAAATGGGAAACTTAAATGGGAATGTCGTAATAGAATTACGATGATATCTGCGATTAAATGTCAACATGACAATAGTCACCCACAAGGTGTAAAAATCAAAGTTTTTGTAAAAAACTATACGACAAGAAAGGGGAGAGAGACGGACAATAATCACGATACAAAATTCATCAGAAAAACTAAGGCACTAGTAAAAATAACAACCATAAACCAACAAGTTAACGTGACACTACTGGCTAACACAGGAACAGGTGTCACAGACCACCAACACAGTGGATCCAAGAATCCGTCTACGCTCACGCGTAAGGAACATTCCACAGCGGGAAGTCCTGCAAAATAATAGTCCTAACAAACGTCTGACGAAGAGCACCGAATTGACTGCGGAGATTGGATCTCGTTTCGTCAGATCTACACCGCCCACCCTGCCCGCGAAGAATACACAAAACATAACACACTAACATAGAAAATATATAAGTTGTACATAATCAATCATGCATACGAGCTAATAGTAATAAAGGGGAATAACGGATACAAGTTTATACTTAGCTCGCGTGCAGGTAAAAATCAAATGTGCCTTGTCCCCGTGTATGTAACGTAAGAGATGCAATACGTCGCTCTGCGTATATATATCAAACTAGCTCGCTACCGTAAACAATGATGGAAGTAGGATATCTCCAAGTAAGCAGTCACTGTGGAAACTTGACGTGGGAGGTTTGATTGAAGACCTTGAGTCCGTTGAGTTGATTATGATTCATATAATCCGCCAGGATCCAAATTGCGAATGATGTCGCCTTGAAAGGTAAAAAAGTTCCTTCTGGCCAAACCGATCAATTTTGGATGGGTTACGGTCCTGAAAATTACTTCCAGACCGCCACTGGACTACCAGTTATTGTTTGGTGTCGTTGTTCATAGTGATGGACATTGGAAACGCGAATGGGTTACAAGGGAATAAAGGTCAACAATGTCTTTTCCAATATACGAAAAACAATCAATGTAAATTCTTGAAATGTGGTGGAACGGGTCTAGGTATTGATCAGCACTCGCGAGGCGGGGGGGAACTTTACATAAGATTGTTGTTTTATTCACCAGGCAACACGAAGTGGACAATACGGACATCGTCCACAGGCGCAAAGATCACACGACAACATATTGATTTAGGTAGGTACTGAGCGAAAGTTTCCTGAAAGATTCTCCTTCTAGTAAAGACCTCTGTCCATACAGACCAAGGAATTAACAAAACTGTTATGCCGTTTAATATTAAGACTTAAGGAACATGGAATATTATGGTGACACGCTACTTACTATACAGTGGAGTCCCAAAAACTGAAAGAGCTAAAGGGCGTGTAGGTTGTAGTGTAGCCAGAAACAAAACAGATAGCATCTTGGGATAGAGCTTTGTCTTGGAGCACATTATGTTGCTAAAGCTAAAAGAGAGAGAAATCATTGTCAACCTTGTCATTGTTTGAAACTCCAGTTTTAAAATGGCTTTTAGTCAAAATTGGTATGTTACTCCAAGTTGCTGTTTAAAAACGAACATTGTACTTTAATTACAACAGAAGATATGACAGTCTGAAAAACTGCAAAAAGTAATTTCACATTTTAATATGTCCTCTTTGTTAGCAATGACATAAACAGTATTGATAAACTGTACACAGTTTATACATTAATATAAAATAGATATATTATAAAAAATGCACATTGCTCAGATATTTTAGCTGCATGCTTCAAAACGGAATTATCAAAGTATAAATTGACGAGTAATTACTCATGGTTAAATTTCTATTACTTGTACTATACAGAGCACATGAACATAAATTGATACTGTGAATTTTTTTTAAAGTAACATTGTTGATGCTGTATATTGTAAATAAAAATGTGGAAATACTGTGTTAATACAACATAATGTTATAATTTATAATATGTATCAGAGACATGACTATTAACATTCACAATATTATTATACAAACAAACACTCATACAACTGGATCAGTCAGTGTCTAACAGCATGAGTACAGGTGCATGGACAGATTAACAGACAGACAACAATGGAGCAGGGAGTTCCACAAGGTGAGTTCCTCTTCCCTACACTCTTCCTTATTTAAACAAATGACTTTACAGATACAGAAAACATTCACAAGAATGTCCACAATTCCCTCTATGCTGATGATCTAGCCATGTAAACATCAGAAGAATACACCACCACAGCAAGAGTGTGCATGCAGGATTCACTGCAAGCCCTTGAAAGTTGGTCCAGAAAGTGGCTGATCAAAATCAATGAAAAACAACAATGCATACTATATTTACCTTGTCAAACAAACTACAGCAAGCAAAACTACAACTAAAATGGGCAGGCAATACGAGAATAAGAAATACTAATGTACTTAAGTATCACATTAAAAAACAAATGAAAATTGTAATTTATATAAATTTTTTTGTGAAGTCACATATTGCTGAACTGGAATCTCACTTACACATTCCTGTTCCATGCAAATTAATTAATTTATTATTTAAAAATATCACGAATGAAGTCACATATTGCTGAACTGGAATCTCACTTACACATTCCTGTTCCATGCAAATTAATTAATTTATTATTTAAAAATATCACGTTTGTTCAATGTTCTTATTGGAATCGACAATAGGTTATTATCACTACCGATATCGCTAAAATTAATTTCGAAATTATATATTGAGGTTGATTCGTTAATAGTTTATGAGTGTTATGTATGTGACTACACCACTTGTAAACAAATAACCCTATGACGTCATTAATTGATAAAAGTATGCAAAAACTAGGCACCAATATAATTATTTCACTACCAGTTCAAAATATGATGTCCACAGGAAGTGTTTACATAATATAAACACTCTATGGCCACGTATTTTCTAATTTTTTGTTCAATTTCGGAATCTTATAAAGCGGGCGTACCACACGCCGTGCTGCTAGATCCAAAGCAACTCTTGCAACGGATATAAAATACACAATTGTAACTTCATAAATTTTTTTTTCACTAACAAACGTTCACACCCATGTGCCGGATGTAATGAAATAATTTTAAACTGGCTTATTGACAGATATTCTATAATTTTCCGCTCAAATGCGGCATATAGTCACCTTGGCGCGCCATATGCCCTGGGTATAACGAAAAGCCTATCTGGCGCGCCATGCGCCCATTTGGACGGAAAGAGTTAAACCACCACATGACATGGAACACAGATAACAAAAACACAGCTAAGGGAAAAACTGTGCATGTATAGCAGTGAATTCCTTTCCAGACTTTGTTCAACTAGTATTCTCAATGTGGCTATCTGGTCTGTACAGGATCTGTTTTGTCAAAAACCTGCTTGTTCATCTCTCAGTTGATTGCCTGTTACATTTGAAGGATTGTTATTGTTGATTAGAATGAATGTCCTTGCACTCTGGTCAAACCTGTGCTCAGTCTCCCTCAGCAAATGTCAAAGTGTATGAATGTTAATTGTTCCTGTTGTACGCTGGTTGTATACACACCAGATGCATCCCCTCATTCATTCATCCCTGCTGGTCTTACGCTCGTTGCCAAATTCCAGCAGTCTTAACCTTGATGATTCCTCAATTGCAGTGTCATTCTCTAACAGATGATCATTGATTGCCCTCAGTACCTCACCCTTATCCATATCCAATGGGACGTCTTGAAGTGCTCTTGAAGCTAGTCGGTCAGCTCATTAATTGCTGTGTAACCCTGCATGACCATGACAGCAGATCCACACCAATTCCTCAAGGTTTCTATGAAGGTTTTCCATTCATGCCAAAGCCATTAACTTTGAACCTTCTGAAGCATTGATTTTGAGTATCTCTCAAGGATAATTCTGTTGAATACTTTTCCCAGCGCTGATAGTAACATTATTTCTCTATAATTTGTGCACTCTTGTAAATTCTCCTCTTAGGCAACTTGACCAAATAACTGTTCTTTTATTCTGCCGATATTTCTTTTTTCTCCCAGACTCAGTCAAGTAGTTCGTATAATATATATAAGTATGGTATATAACTAAGATGGTTTGGCCATGTCTGCAGAATGGGAGAAGATCAGCTACCACGACAAGCATGGGAAACAAAGAGCCAGGGATCCAGACCCCCAGGACGACCCAGAGTCCGCTGGGAGGACAACATTAGACAATCTTTGAAGGACCGAGGACTAGAATGGAACCAGGCCACGAGGAAGACAGCCGATAGGATAGTCTGGCGCTCTCTCTTCCAAACCTCTACACCTCACGGAAGAAGGGGAACGACTAAGTAAGTAAGTATATAAACCAATAAAACGGTATTGAATCAGTTCTACAGATTAACACTGTTAATAACAGTTCACATGAAACAAGGGACGTTTCGGGTTTTACCCTTCGTCAGCCTCAGTTACATATAGGTACTACAAAAACATACGATGATGAGAAACAAACACCAAATGAGTGATACAAGCAGATGGAAAAAGTAAACAACCACAGTGATGAGCAAAAAAAGAACAATACTAATGCAAGAAAATTGTAACACCTGAAAGAAATAGCGAAACAAGAAAGTAAATAATCAACGAAATGAAAAAAAGAGAATGAACAAAATTTTGGAACAAGTAAAAGGTCACTTAGCTAGATCCGTAGATGCCACCTGTATTTATGCAAAATGATGCTGAACATTAAGGCCTTTTGGAGATAAACAGCCCATTTGAAAAATGAGGCGATTCTCCAACGAACTATTTATTTATTTAGTTTTTATAATATCACTGTAGAGGTATCAATATCTGTTTTGATGGCATCTGGACCAGCTATGTTTCCATCCTTCAGAAGCTTTAAGGCTTTATTTCTTCTCTACTTGGTCATTCACAGCTGATTTATAGCTCCTCTTTTGCTGGCCAGATGTCTAGGAGATTTGTTGTAGCCAGTTTAATGTGAAGTTCCTGTGGTGCCCAGTTGGCAGATAGGATAGTGAGATTCACTTTTGTAGCAAAGCGGTGGTGCCATATGGAAGGTGCTGGGTTTGATTCTGCAGTAAGCCTCTCGCTTCCGATATTTTTCTGTTGTCTGGTTTTTGCCTTCTTTATTTCTCACGAGAGCCTGAAACATACTTTTATGTGTGTATTATTTATTTACTGTTTGCAGTCCTTGGGTTACACTCTATTTATTTAAATATTAGAAAATAAGTTGTAAGCAACCAGTTCTACGTTTTTGTGTGGAATGACTGTCAATAGCTCACAGAACTATAGTGCTCCATGGAAGTTTAAGAAATGCTGATGTAAAGAATTGTGGTAACATGCCAATTGTTGTTTGATTTTATTTCCATTTCCAAATTTCATAAATCTCTTGTAATCACTCATTAACATTGTCAGACTTCTTTGTTTGAAAGTTCTGTGTTTGACTGAAGTCTCAATCATGTTTTTTTTTGGCTGGAGACACCAAAGTGATGGGTATGTTCCTTGAGGTCAGGAAAAACCTTAAATTTTCATCAAAAAGTCATAATCCACGAATACTTCTTCTTCTTCTTTGATCCATAACCGCCAACCGTCAAAGCAGTTAGTGGCCATCACGCCTGGTGGCATCTTGTAGGGCAGCAACAAATTGATTCCACTTTGCTCGGTCGGCGGCCATCCTTTGTACAGTGCCCCAACTGTGGTTCATTCTTTGCATCTCAGCTTCCACAGTTCTCCGCCAAGTTGTTTTTGGTCGGCCTCTCTTTCGCTTTCCCTCGGGAGTCCATAGCATAGCTGTTCATGTGATGGTATCAGGGTCCCTTCTGAGGACGTGGCCAACCCAACTCCAGCGTCTGCCAGCTATGATGGTGTGCATTTCTTCCTGGTTACTCCGAATAAGTAGTTCTTGGTTGCTGATGGTGTTTGGCCAAAAGATTCGGAGAATTTTCCTTAGGCATATTGTGTGGAAGGAGGACAGTTTCGACATTTCCTTCTCTGTTACTCTCCAACATTCCGCACCATAGAGAAGCACAGAAAGTACACAGCTCTCATACAGTCTTAATTTGGTGTTAGTGCTGTACTGGGAAGACTTCCAAATGTTGTTGAGAACAGCAAAGGCTGTTCTCGCTTTATTCATTCTGTTCTTAATGTCCTTGCTTGTTCCGCCGTCAGGTGTTACTATGCATCCTAGGTAAGTAAATGTGTCTGTCTGTTCTAACTTAATCCACGAATACAAAACAAAAAAAAATCACTTTGTCCCTTCCTATTCTGAATCTTTTTCAGTGACTGTTTCTGAGCTTTCATACCATTTATAAATATTTCTAAATTATTATATGTGCCTCTGACTCTAGAGATTGCTAATAGGATGGTATAGGTTCTAGAATTTGGGTTTCACTAAATTCACAACCTGTATTGTAACTTTCAAACTTCTTTATCCATGATCACCCCCAATTTTAAGCCATACTTCATCTTCTGATATACAATTATTATGCCATAATAATAAA
The DNA here is from genome assembly GCA_024509875.1 of Oreohelix idahoensis. Taxonomy (NCBI): domain Eukaryota; kingdom Metazoa; phylum Mollusca; class Gastropoda; order Stylommatophora; family Oreohelicidae; genus Oreohelix; species Oreohelix idahoensis. Next base: position 46,822 of record JAMPIV010012569.1, read on the forward strand.
TAAGTGCTCCATAAGTGGCCCACCATCATAGCGGGTAAACAGTGGAATTTGGTGGGCCACATCCTCAGAAGAGATCCTGACACCATCACCAGAACTGCCATGCAATGGACTCGAGTCAGAAAGTGAAAGCAAGGATGGCCAAAAGCCACCTGACGGAGAACTGTGGAGGCTGAAATGCTAAGCATAAACCAGAGCTGGGGCACCATATGAAAGATGGCTGTTGAACAAGCAAAGTAGAGACAGTTTGTTACTGCCCTACAAGGCACCACCAGGAGTGTCAGTCAGTGATTGCTTTGTCAGTCAAAATCAAGGATCAAACAAGAAGAAGACAATGAATACATTCTGCATCACAAACATCATGCCAGTAAGGATTCTCTCCTGTATACACTAGTTTATGTTGTTGTAGGTTATCTTTCTCAATAAATGATACACCATAAATATCAGACTTGAAAAATTTGTCTTCCTCTATTATCTTGTGAGACTGAATGATTAAATCACTGCCAGCAGCAGCAGCACTATCACTCACACTAAGCTGTGTATACTTTTATGTCTTTGTAGACTACCACTCTCAGTAAATGCAGCCCCACAAACATCAGACTTGTACAGCTTATTTCCTGTATGTATTCTTTTATGTCTTTCTAGGTGACCTAACATAGTAAAATGCATCACCACAGATATACACTTGTAAGGTTTATTTCCTGTATGTATTCTTTTGTGACTTTGTAGACTACCTCTCCAAGTAAATGCTGTTCCACAAACATCACACTTGTAAGGTTTATTTCCTGTATGTATTCTTTTATGTCTGTGTAGATTACCTCCCCATGTAAATGCCGTTCCACAAACATCACACTTATATGGTTTATTCCCTGTATGTATTCTTTTATGACTTTGTAGGTTGCATGTCTGAGTAAATGCTGCTCCACAAACATCACACTTGTAAGGTTTATTTCCTGTATGTATTCTTTTATGACTTTGTAGACTACCTCTTTCAGTAAATGCTGCTCCACAATATTCACACTTGTAAGGTTTATTTCCTGTATGTATTCTTTTAAGAATTTGTAGATTACCTCTCCAAGTAAATGCTATTCCACAAACATCACACTTGTAAGGTTTATTTCCTGTATGTATTCTTTTATGACTTTTTAGGTTGCTTGTCTGAGTAAATGCTGCTCCACAAACATCACACTTGTAAGGTTTATTTCCTGTATGTATTCTTTTTTGACTTTATACGTGACCTTTTTCAGTAAATGATGCACCACAATCATCACACTTGTAAGGTTTATTTCCTGAATGTATTCTTTTATGACTTTGTAGAGTACCTCTCCAAGTAAATGCTGTTCCACAAACATCACACTTGTAAGGTTTATTTCCTGTATGTATTCTTTTATGACTTTGTAGATTACCACTCCAAGTAAATGCTGTTCCACAAACATCACACTTGTATGGTTTATTTCCTGTATGTATTCTTTTATGACTTTTTAGGTTGCTTGTATGAGTAAATGCTGCTCCACAAACATCACACATGTAAGGTTTATTTCCTGTATGTATTCTTACATGACTTTGTAGACTACCTCTCTCAGTAAATGCTGCTCCACAATCATCACACTTGTAAGGTTTATTTCCTGTATGTATTCTTTTATGTCTTTGTAGACTACCACTCCGATTAAATGCTGCTCCACAATCATCACACTTGTAAGGTTTATTTCCTGTATGTATTCTTTTATGTCTTTGTAGACTACCACTCAGATTAAATGCTGCTCCACAATCATCACACTTGTAAGGTTTATTTCCTGTATGTATTCTTTTATGTCTTTGTAGACTACCACTCTCAGTAAATGCAGTACCACAAACATCACACTTGTAAGGTTTATTTCCTGCATGTATTCTTTTATGACTTTGTAGGGTTCTTGTCTGAGTAAATGCTGCTTCACAAACATCACACTTGTAAGGTTTATTTTCTGTATGTATTCTTTTATGACTTTGTAGTTGACCTTTCAGAGTAAATGCTGCTCCACAAACATCACACTTATAAGGAATTTCTTTTGTTTGTATTCTTTCACGTAATTTTAGGCTACAGCTTTTATTAAATTCTGCATCACAAACATCACACTTGTAAGGCTTCTCTTCTTTGAATATTCTGTTATGATGCTGTATGTTATCTTTCACAGTAAATAATACACCACAAATATCACACTTGTAGGACTTACTTTCCTTTAAAGTCATGCAAGACTGAATGCTTAAATCATTGCAAGCAGCAACAGCTCTGTCTCTCACACAAATTTGAACATTTATCTCACTGGCAGAAAATTGTTTACTACATTTTATGTTACAGATCTGATTTTTACAAACTGATGTATTACTGTGTATGTTGTCAAACACTGTAGCTATCCTTTCTTGACTGCTTAAGAGGTTCACTGATGCTTCATTACTAGTGAGTCTCTTGTTGATGCTATCTTCTCTTGCTACATAATTAAAAGTGGCATCTCCAGTCTTATTCACTGCTTTATTCATGTTATTTCCACTGTCCTGTGGTAACACATTCTGAAGATCACTACATTTATAATCAAACTCCCAGCCTCCATCTCTGTGTACTGCTTTCATATGCTTATCCAGGACATCAAGTTGGAAGAAATGAGTGTTGCACAGGTGACAAGAATAAACATCTGTAATAATAAAAATAATGAGCCAAGATAAATAATGAAATGCATGTCTTATATGTTTAGTTAAAATTTGTTAGCAAAGTGTAGTAACAAACACATAAGCACAATTTCCTGATAATTATGTGATTGTTATTCAGGATCGACATTATTGCAGTCCAGGCAAACCCATTGGTGCTAGATCTCCCTCAGCAAATGTTGAAGTGTATGAATGCTTACTGTACTGTAGCATCCTGATTGTATACATGTCGGATGCATCCTCTCTCATAAGTCATACCTGATAGTCTTATGTTTGGTGCCACATTCCAGCTATCTTAGCCTTGTTGATTCATCTACTGCAGTATTGTTTTCTAACAGATGATCATTAACTGTCCTCAGTATCTCTCCCTTGTGCAGGACCAGTGTCCCCGCTATGGGTGCACATGAAGCTAGTCTTTCAGCACTTTTATTGTCATGTCATACACCTGAATGACTTGTACAGCAGTTTCACACCAGTTCTGAAGATCAAGGCCTCTATAATATTTTCTATTCATGCAACAGACATCCATATTGAACCTATAAAAGCATGGATAATAATAGTGTGATACAATAACTGCCCTGCAGTAACATCCTCTATCTCCATTATGTAGACATTAACACTTAAAGGATGAGCCTATGCCGGACCCAAGCCCGGATGAAAAAGGAGGAGAGCGGCCTGCATGGAGGCCGTAAGGAGGCAGCCCCTCCACCATGCAAAGGCACAACAGGTCAATCACCTGTTTGCTTCAAACTATGATTACGTGCAATATAAGAGAGAAAGCCAGACTGATTCTTAAGGCGACGAACTGGAACGGACTATGGACTACGACTTATGGAACTTGGAACACAAGAAGTATAAATGGGAAAGAAGAGGAGCTGATGGAAGAGATGAGGAAAGCAAAATTAAAAATCCTGGCTATTACCGAGCTGGGAGACTTTTTCAGGCCATAAATCGAGGATTCCTCAGCAAGAGAGAGGTTGGTAAGAAAACGAAGATGGCTGTATACCGCTCCACCTATGTCCCAGTCTTGACATATGGATGCGAGTCATGGGCAATGACTACAACCCATAAAAGCCAAATCCGAACCTCAGAAATGAGGTATCTGAGGAAGGTGGTTGAAGTAACAAGAAGAGACATGGTACGCAACCAGACGATACGTCAAGGCCTTAAATCCCACTCCCTGCAGACCCAAGTAGAACAGTCCCAACTAAGATGGTTTGGCCATGTCTGCAGAATGGGAGAAGACCGGCTACCACGACAAGCATGGGAAACAAAGAGCCAAGGATCCAGACCCCCAGGACGACCCAGAGTCCGCTGGGAGGACAACATTGGACAATCTTTGAAGGACCGAGGACTAGAATGGAACCAGGCCAGAAGGAAGACAGCCGATAGGATAGTCTGGCGCTTTCTCTTCCAAACCTCTACACCTCACGGTAGACAGGGTACGACAAAGTAAGTAAGTAAGGATGAGTGGCCAGTTTTCTTGGTTGCTCTCTTTGAACTAAAGTTCTGTTTCACTTCATCTCAGTTAGAAGTTTTTGGATGACTGGGAAGCAGAAGTATAGCCATTTTTGATTATTATTTCTAACGCGGGAAAGTTCTAGCATCACTTTGTTGAGTTCTTTCAACACGTTTATATCAGCCACCTCATGTAAGTTTTACAAAATTGGTGTTACCTATTTTTGATGGTGTCTAGTTCATCGTCTTGCAAGCGACCTACTCATCTTCATGTTCAGCAGGCCCTTGGTTTGATAGAAATTTTAGCGAAGATGAAGACGGGTACAGCAGTAGTGATTTTAGTGTTAATAATTCTAAGTTGTCACAAAGTGGATTTATGTTTATAGAGTTTGCCTGAATGAAAGCAAGACCCTAGTATGAGAAAGTCTGAGAAGATAAAATTTATATGAAAAATGACATGCCTGTGGACAGATGAGACTATTGGCTCAAGGGCTAGAACCAGGATTTGACTCTCCCCTTGCCGCTTCGTGACTTCAGAAAAGCTAAAGAATCACCCCCCTCTAACTACCTTTAAACACAAGGAGATAAGGTGTATAAAACGACCACAGACACCACAATACAGACCACATATAGGTATAGTATTGAGTAGAAGCTGATCCAGTATATAGATATTTATTTACAAAAAAAATCAAACATAAAATTTCATCATACATCAATCAAATAAATAGCGTGCACTGTTGCACGGCCTGGATAAACAAAGTAACAATTAAATTAGAATGACACTAGAAAAACCCCAATCACATTCACTCTTTCTGTCACCCTGCTGGGGAACAATAAAATGATTAGTGATTTAAACAAATCTAATTTGGTGGGGCTGTCAACTTTAGCCACCACTCTCTAACACTAATAAGATTTCTACTGTTGCCGTCCTGTTGCCTCCTCCTAAAAGAATGTCTACACAGCTTCCAACTTGGTAGGCGATATGCTCCACTAACTAACACCACTGGAAATGCTACAATAATAGACTTGGCTTACAACAATGGCTCGGTGTCTATCCGTCAAATGGCTAATGAACAGACCCTACTGGTCCTGTCTATTTTCTCTCCCTCCTCCTCTCTCTCTCTTTCTCTCTCTCTTGGTCTCAGTGTCTCTCTAACACTCGACGACTGATGATGCAATGTCTCCATTACGCTCTTCCCTCGTTACTTTCAGGACCCAGGTATTGTAACCCTATCACCTGCTCCTGAATTCAGTGATGATGATGATGATGGCCGGGTATCAAGCAAGACGTACTTGATTCACTGTAAAAACTTCTCTGCTGCTGAATAGCGTCTATAACTTTCCACGTTTAACCCGCTCCAGATTTAGAGGAAAACACAGCCGTGATTTCTGGCTGTATACGATTACACCAATCTCCCAGGCCACTTGCCGTTGCTGGAGACTATAATAGCGATGAGCTCTGTGCGTTATGATAAATAAACCCGTTCTGCTAAAGCATGGGCACTTCACTGCAAGAGATCGTAGGTTATTTTTCTTTTGCTTCTGACGATAACTCGAGTCCTCTGACCCCTGAGATATGTCCTTTTGCCGTGGATAATTTGTATTGGCAAATTATGCTCCCCCACTTGTTTGCTGGGACTCGCTGAAATTAAAAGGAAATGCGTCTAATGTACACCAACTCCAACATAACGCATCTCTAACACATATAGCTCCCATAATCTTTACAACTCCCCTACTCAATACCTCACTCATTGTGTACAACAATACATAAATAATACTACCCATGTGGCACTTAAATCTCACTCCTCCTACTCCCCTTCTCTCGTTCTGAACAACGATACATAAAATAATACTATCCCACGTGTCCAAACATTTCACCTAAGGAAATCCTTGTCCGACATTCCCATTACACCTGGGGTTCCCGACTTAAGCCCCAATTTAAATTAAACCTCGTGCTATAGGAATAATTTACTCCCCTAAGCCATATAATTCACTGATAACATAAATCTGTACTCTCCGACTGCATTTCTCACATTTAAGGCGCGATAAAATTAACGTACACGCAATGGAGTTCCCAATAAAATTACATAGGTAAATACACAGGAATAAATGGTGGTTTTACACAACATTCTACAACTATGAGCACACGTGTATCTCATAACTTCACACGCTCCTATCTACTGCCAAAATCCTAGAAAGACATGCACCCTTTTACATTTAAATCTTTCTTCAAAGATAATAATCAGGGTTCATAGCAAATTTCTTCAAGCATTTTCCAGGCTTTTTCCAGGTCCAGCACGTGATTTTCAAGGATGGGAAACTCTAATATTTTCCTCATCTAATTTTCTCAAATATAATTATCACTTTGCTAACCAGCAATCCGGAGCATTACCGTCTCCCATTACCAAGGGTGTTTGCAGATTTCTTTAAAAAGAACTGTTTTTTTTTTAAATTCATAAAAGATTGAAAAACAGACATCTTTTTCCAGTTTTTAGTAAATTTGTTCAACGTCAGCGCAATAAAATGTTAGTGACATGGATGGTAATGAATAAAATAAGCTTGATTGACGTATTGATTTAACGATTAACCACGTATATCAACATAAAAGGCTAATAAAATTGTGAATAAAATGCAAAAAACCCTGTATTTATCGTGTTTGTTGTTTTTGAATGTATTCTGCGTCTGTGGAATCTGACAATGAGCGTTTGTAAATGTTTGAGTAGTTAAGTACCTCTAGTTGGAGTCTGAGCTGCTTTTTTCATTAACTGGGGTTGAAGTTGTATCTGTAGCCCTCTGCCATAGTCTTTGTCTGGATCGTTGATAATCCTTGACTGTGTGGTATAACTTGAAGCAGGGTATCAGGCATAGAGGTACATTGCAATCTGGGCAGTACATGCAAGTCTGGCTTCTGTTCCCTGCAGCCTTACACACTTTACAGTCTGGTTTGTACCTTGCCCTTTCATATTTATCAATGAAGTGGTGCTCAGTAAGTCGTGTTGTTGTGACCTGTGGTTTTGAAGGTGTCACATTGTGTCGAAGAATAGCAGGTTCAATAAGTCATACTGACATCCTGATCTTTGCTTTGATTTTTTTTGTAGAGTTGGCAGTGTTGTAGGTTATGTGCCCATTGACCATAGCAGTTTCAACTAAGAAATGATATAAAAATAGGATCTGTGTGGGTAGGGGTAGCTTGCACCTAGTTGGCTAAAGTGGTCAACACCTCCCATACTTTTGCTGTATTTTTCTGCAAGCACTAGCTTCTGAATTGTTCTGCCCTAAAGAATTTGTCTTTCTAACTGTCTTGTTTATATTATCATTGGAGTGAACAGTAGATATAAGTTTAAATCTTTTCGTATCATGCAAGGTGACTGTCGGCATGCCTTATCTTCTGTCGCACAAAACACAGGATGATTTGTCTTTTTACAATTTGAGTTGTCTTTTCTTCAGTGCTACAGGAAAATGCTTCCTATTTTCAGCTACTGTTCCAAATGCACCAATCTGAATTTCAGGTCTTGAAATAAAGCTGAATGCTGAATAAAAACTACCACAGAAGAGAATATGTCCTTTGTTGCGCATGAAATTTGAATTAAAACTATGGTGACTTTTCATTGAAAAAAGAGTCCAAATAATCTCAGCTCTGAGAGTTTCTTCCTTGATCACAAATGATGTCACATCTGTAGGTCTCCTAGTAGTGTTAGACGTTTCTGACGTGTCCAAGGGAGTAGTGTTAGATGGTTTTGATGTTTCTGAGGGAAAAACTGCTCCTTGGAGTTGTGTTCTTTTCTGCTTAAAAAAAAAAAAATGGAACACACAAATAACTTATGAGTAGGCCTAAGCTACGTAAATTTACCAAGTCAAAGTTCTAAACGCATGAATAATATAGTCAAACAATATTTAACTAGAACAAAAGTTAATATATAGTAATTGGGAGGGTGAAGGTATGATGATATCCTTATAACACTTATGATAAGTGAAAATCTATCGGTGGTTATTCATGTTATCTGAAATTGAAAACATGTAGGCCTAGGCATATCCTAATTATAACCCTGCAGAGGAGAACGGGATATGTCTCTTCATCATAAATATAATGAAAAAGCATTCAAAATATATTTATTTCTAAAAAATGTGGTGAAATGAACAGTAGGACATGGTCTGATAACAGGGTAGGCTATAGGATATGGAATCACCATCAATTTCTATTCCTGACCATCTTAAACTGTGTCAAACATATTCCCGTAAGCAGTTTGTAAACCTAGAAATTTCATTCAAACACTAATTTTGGCCATGGTTAAAAATAAAACTGTAAATAGGCTTACATTGTAACTTACAGACGCAAGTGCAGTAGGCATATCTATAAACTGCACTTATGTAAATATGTTTTATAAATGAGATAAATGAATTTATTAGGCCTAGGCCTACTTTTTGTTTTTAATTAATGAAGAGAAATATCCCGTTCAACCTCTAATGGGTTATAATTAGGATATATAGGGCCTATTGTTTTCAATTCCAAATAATATGAACAACTGCCAATATGAGAAAGTGGCATCATATTTAACAAATCATTGTAAATAGCCTACGGACAATAACAATTATGCTTATATGCTCTATAAACTGCACTTATGTAAATATGTTTTATAAATGAGATAAATGAATTTATTGAAAATGAAGAGAAATAAAATAGGATAAAGGGCCTATTGTTTTCAATATGAACAACTGCCAATATGAGAAAGTGGCATCATATTTAACAAATCATTGTAAATAGCCTACGGACAATAACAATTATGCTTATATGCTAAAATAAAATAAAAATCAAGAAGAAACTCTGAACAAGAATAATAAAGTGCAGGGGTGTAAAGGCCTGGTGGTTCCAGTTATATAACTGACTTTGACATATATTTAATTGACTTTCATCTGTTAAAAGTCATATGCATTGTAAGAACAGCATCAGACCTTCACATTCCCAGCCACTAGAATTTATTACTTACCTCAGTTGAAATGAACGATTTAATACAACTTGAATGCGTAGAGACAAGTTCTTGGTGTTATTTTTTTTTTTAAAGTTTTGCATCGTTTTGGCGAGGCGCGTCCCGTTCAACATAGTCGGTTATATTAGGGCACATGTCCAAATATAAAAGACGCTTAGGTCTGAGTTTTCCCAGTAGTTTTCGAGTAACAGGTGCGAGCTAAAAATAAATCTGCGTTCACATTAACGCAAATCGCCGAAAGTACAAACCGCTGAAAACGTATGGAAATGGATTTAGAGCGCAAAGGGAAGTAAAAATTCTACGGTAACTGAAGTTAAACGAAAAATACCACCAATAACCAAAAATGGACAACTTTCAATTTTGTTTTTTTTCCAGGTCCGATGCGGGAAATTCAAGGCTTTTAGCCATTTTCCAGGCTTTTCAAGGCCTGGAATTTTTTTTTTCGTTTTCCAGGTTTTTCCAGGTTGCTACGAACCCTGAATAATGGATGGCGCTACCATTTAAAACTTAAAAGTTAATGTCCCCGAAGAACTTTACTTATGGCAAATTTCTCAAAGAACCCTCTAATAAGTAAAACGATAATAAAATTCCTACATACCAATTACCACTGTTTTTCCCACAGTGGAGATGATAAATCGAAGTTGACTGGCAGGCAATTATTTCTTCATATAGAGACTTGCCCCCAGTTTAACAACTGATTATATACAAGAGAAACACCCCCGCGGATTACCTCCTACGTATCTGCTAGCTATCCACTCGGACCAATGGAAACGCTTAGAAAAATAACATAACTAGCGACCTACACCAATCAGATTGGAAAACGCGCAGACCACGTGTCCAAAAATTTCATCACGTTACGTGACGTTTTCTGACGTGTTATACAGGCGTGCGCAAAAATAGCGATTTTCGTAAACAACGAAAATCTGCGTGATTCGCGAAAAAGAATCTAGAAGAAAAGAAAACTGGGGCGAGTGTGAAATAACCCTACCATCATAAAATGAACCCATTTAAATTACCAACACAAAAATACCAAACACGATATATATTCAAATGAGAAGAAACATGGCAAACACATATAGTTACAAAGTGAAGAAGAATGGTGAAAACTCAAAATAGAAGAACATAATTGGGCCTGTTGAAAGACAGAATTACAGTACAGCATCACATAAGTCTAGTTCATCTTCCAGCGATGTGGATTCAGAGAATGAAGGTGTTATGTCAGGAAGAGTGGGCGTAGTTCCATCACACCTAGTAAGACCTAATTTAGTTTTACAAGGGAAAGCAAAAACAGGAGTGTGTCAGAAATAAAGAATGGCAGGAAGCAAATGTGGGTGCACTAACAAGGAATAGACTTAATGGAAGAGCAGTGGGTGTGTCAGCAAATTTAAATGAATCATCTACCCCAAATCCAGGGTTTTGAAAGCCTTGTATCATCAGTTGAGTGTATTTCATTTTCTGGATGACACATGGAAAGTAGTTGGAGTATAAACTTGAACCATGTGTGATTTATTTCCAAAATGGATGTAGTTTACAATGATTTGCATCTTGGATTACACAACTGATGGATTAGCTGTCTTCATTTGGTAAGTCTGATATGTGTTTGTTTTGTAAAATGTTGTTCTTCATCGTCTCTAACTACTTTATACTCATTAAAAAATGTGTAAAATTATAAACTGAATATATTCAGAATCCTCATTCAATTTCCTTTTCATATATATATATATAACATGACTATATTTATTAAAAACTTTGAAAGAACTGACACTTACATGGTAAAACTATATAAAAAAACTTGTGTTGCAGAACATTTGTGACAATAGAGTGTCTTTCCTTTTCTTGATGCCAAATGAAAAGTAGTTAGAGTATAAACTTAAATCATATTTGTTTTATTTTCAACATGAATTTAGTTTACAACAGTTTGTATCTTGGATAACACAACTGATGGATTAGCTGTCTTCAGTGGGTAATTCTGATATGTTTTTGTTTTGGTTATTGTTTCATCACATATTTTCTTCCCAGTCTCCAACTATTTTATACTCATAAAAAAACTTGTAAATTTATAAACTGAATATATTCAGAATCCTCATTCAATTTCCTTTTCAAATATATATAATATGACTATATTTATTAAAAACTTTGAAAGAACTGACACTTACATGGTAAAACTATATAAAAAAACTTGTGTTGCAGAACATTTGTGACAATAGAGTGTCTTTCCTTTTCTTGATGCCAAATGAAAAGTAGTTAGAGTATAAACTTAAATCATATTTGTTTTATTTTCAACATGAATTTAGTTTACAACAATTTGTATTTTGGATAACACAACTGATGGATTAGCTGTCTTCAGTGGGTAATTCTGATATGTTTTTGTTTTGGTTATTGTTTCATCACATATTTTCTTCCCAGTCTCCAACTATTTTATACTCATAAAAAAACGTGTAAATTTATAAACTGAATATATTCAGAATTCTCATTCAATTTCATTTTCACATATATATAATATGACTCATCAACTCATCTCAACCCATAGCCCACCATGGGTTGTAGGGGTGCCATGGTGGAAGCATCAGCAGACAGGTTCCTCCACTGCTCTCTATCCTCAGCAATGCGTGCAAGTGTGGAAAAACCGTGCCCTGTCCATTCTTTGATGTTTTTAGCCCAGGATTTTCTTTGCCTTCCTCTTCTCCATTTACCATCATTTTCATGACGAGTTACGTGCCCAAACCAGGCAAGCTTTCGACGTTTCACTACTGACAAAAGTGGTTCTTTGTGGCATGCATACGTGTTTAGTTTCTTTCTAACCTAGACATTTGTTTTGTGCTCTTTATAGCAAATGCGCAAAATTCTTCTATAACATTTATACTCGAAAGCCTGAATTCTTTGCTACCCTGAGTTGCTAAAAATTCCTTGCATAAAACATGGGAAAACCCCTACATCCTCAAAGAGTTAAGCAAGTTTAATTAAAATTTGTAAATTGATTTAATTCTCTAACAAAGGCTCACTCGCTGCTTAGTATCAAATGTTACACTGTACAGATATTGTAATCAAGTTAACTTATGTAGCCAAAATATGAATTTAAAATAATAACATTGCTATTATACATACCTTTCTCATCTCCAAATAAGCATAACTGTTGTTTACTTTCTGGCATGTCCATGAAGTCAGTATACTGTATCTCAGTTTGAGTACAGCTGTTGTCACATTCAGCCTGAAACAAATTTTAATCAATTCAGGCATTTATGACATATAATCATAACTTGTAGCTCCCTTAACAGCTTAGGCATTCAACAAATGTATGCCAACTCCTCTTGTTGTATACTATCAGCTCAAGGTGTCTCCATGACTGACCTTTATCTTTGACTTTTGTATCCAGTTCTCTACTATGTGTGTTTTTTAGTCTCCCAAAAACTCTTTTACCTTGGACATTTCAGAATGCTATAAACTAGAGCTATATAATTGAATGGCCTTGACACTGGAGTTGAAGATTGAGATTTTTGTGTTGGACTTGATTTCTCTTTGTATTTATGACACTTGTAATACACAATATTAAAATGTAGGGAGATACATTTTTCTGTAATCATTTTCTCATTATTGCCATCACTCATGCACACATACAAAGACATATTCACATGCACATAGACACTCACACACTTATGTATACACGCACAGACAAATGCTCATGTAATACTTATAAACACACACATATACAAATATACAGAGCACACATTTATTTTCTATATGAAATAAGACTCTATAAGGTCACAGTGAACTTTCAAACACAGAAAAACCATTTGAATTGTTTGTGTCAAAATTAAATAAATAAATAAAACACTTAAATAACAAACAAGCATGTCTAATAAAGCCCCTTGTAGTTTTTGGGATCTCTGATGAGACAAAGAAAGAGGGGGAATATTGCTGCCTCAGGATGTTGTACAAGGCACTATTATAAGGCTGATCATGAGGCTGGCAACATCATCATGTCAAACAAATAGCTACAGATACCATCACAGTAAGAGCTTGTGAATGTTTAGTGTAAGCTTCCTGTAGTAGTGGTTCTATCCTCCATAGGAAGGTGACATATAAGGTCAATGACCTGTCTGATATAGTTTGTCTAAACAATGGTACATACAACATATAAGAATAATTAACTGTCTGATATAATTTGTCTAAACAATGGTACATACAACATATAAGGATAATTAACTGTCTGATATAGTTTGTCTAAACAATGGTATGAGTACATACAACATAAAAATACCATTAGGAACTGCAGCTGACTTGCACCGTGCTTTCTGGACAATGCTTTCTATTTCTTCTATTGTTGGAAGCATGGTGTTGAATGCAGCTCCTGGCTTACTAGGCCACATAAGGCCTGCCATGCTGTTGAGCGACTCATCTTTGCAAACATCTGAATAGGTAATTCTAAGGTGTTCTTCTAGATCTTGTTTCCCAATGTTTAATGTTCCCGACCGTAGTTGTTCAAACAGCTCTTTGGCAAACTTCAAGGGCTCCCAGAAGAATCTTTCCCTATCCCTCAGCGTTTTCCTTCTTTTCCTACACAACCTTTCTGGTTAGGGTCTTCTAACATCTTACCCATTGTAGAGGAGCATTGTTGATCTACCACTGATTAGCTCCCAAACCCCTTTTTCATTCTGTGGGATTTCATACCTCTCTGAGTAGAGAATTTCCTACCACAGGCACATGTAAATTCCAGCCATTCATCAGAACTCAAAGTCCATGAAATTGTGGATTCATCATTCCCCCCCCCCCCCTTTTTTTTTCAATGAATCCTGGGGGGACATCTATAATTTTTGGTCCTGTAGCAATTGTTTGTGAGCCAGTTCCTAGTCTTTCCCAGTGTCATCTGTCTTTCCAGAAGTCCATCGGTTTTTTCCCGATTGTTAATGGTCTGATCATGTAATTATGATAGGAAACTCTATACAGCGCGATACAACAGGAGATTATAAAGTACAAGAATGTTTGGAAAAAGAAATGTTTATAGTTGCATAAACTCAGTGTAACTGTCTTTTTCTCTTGTTGAGGTGATCACTGGCCCAAGACAGTATACTTGTTGTTAGATGTGTAGTGCGAGCGTATGATGAACTGAGTGTGGGTGCGAATGAAGGCGCGAATGTGTTTAGGCTCGTATATATGAAGACCCTGCAACCCATACTCTCACATGCTGTAGTCAAGGATGCTTGGACACTGCAGGCATGTTTCAAAAACATTTATTGACAAGAACACACATAGTATCAACAGGAACAGTCAGTGTAACAAGGTCATGCTGACCGGAAATCGATAGGTATACATTTGGCATTCAAAAGGTAAACATCAGAGTAGACGTGCATGGTCAATAGCAAAGTTCTTCAATAATGACAGTTCGTAGCGTCGCCCTTGGCATCTCTGACTAAACGCGTCAGATGCCTTAGTCACTTTGACACATAGGTGCAACTTGGCATTCCCCGCCAATTGCACATTATCAGGCTGTAGTATAATAGCCGAAAGCACAGGCCTCGTTCTGACGTCGGCTGTGTACTTCTGTTAAATAGGTTATCATCAACCCTGCAGTAATGCTTATTGTAGACATAAATCCCGCCAATCTGCGGTTCCCACAATATATCTTCGTCACTGGATTTCTGGACAATATAAAGACTACCAGTCTTGGATGGCTACCTCGAGCACAAAATATAAGTTCTGTAATATATAGGATCGGTGAGCTGCAGTTCACAGACTAGGCAATCTTCTAACATGTTCTGCCACCGAAAGCATAGTAATGGAAAAAGTCGGTATTACCTGTACCCGAATCCACAGAACTAAACAAGGAACTCTGCTGTCATTCCAACACACAGAGATTCACTGGGGAAAACTGCCATAGCAGTTACTTCGAAGATTCTCCCCGAAAAAACAATGGACTCTTGGTCCCTCCAGAAAAACAGGACCTTCACGGCTCGCCGGAAGTATATCTCTGTCCCGCTTAAAAAACCTTCCCATAGGCCTACGCCCGAACTGTCAACCTTTGACCCTAAAGGTCAAAACACAATGAATGAATAAACAAGGGAAGACAACCCCTAATCAACCTGACATCGCAGGTAAAGACACAATTATACTTATGATAAAACATAGGCAAATAACTCGACAGATGACTCCGTCGAAAATGACAGCAACATTACTACCACCCCCCTGTAAAAAAAAAAAATGAAATTTTTTTTTTTTAATATGTCCATGAGCAAGATAGCACCAGTATCACTTCTGTGCTCATGCAAAAACTGAACCTAATATCAGGTACAATAGACGCATAAATAAAGCGTCTGAAGAGAATACAAATCATCTCTCAACATAGGAGAAAATATTTCCTTTAAGCCAAACAAACTAAGGGATACCATTTAAGAAACCTAAGTTGCTGGCAATACCAATCATATATCAAACATTACTAAATAATATAATCATAGCAATATACGAATGTCAATGCTATTTTAGCAACATATCACTGATGGATGGACAAAATGAAATTTGTTAAATTATCTAAACATCATCCAAATACATTTGTATTACAACATATTATGATATTAAGGACAGACCTAAGTCTGAAAGTATATCAGAAAAAACTAGGACACAAGATTTAACTGGAATCATGTGGGCATCTAGACAATATGTCCGCCATCACATTATCCGAACCACGGATAGCTCGCACCGTGAAATGGAAAGGCTGAAGAGCAATAGCATAACGAGTAGATCTCGAGCTCTTCAAATCCTTACTTTGCATAGCCGTAAGAGCTTTTTGGTCGGTTTCCATAAAGAAATGCGCGCCCAGAAGGAACCTTTGTAGCTTAAGAATGGACCAAACCATAGCCAACAATTCACGGTCCAAAACCGAGTAATTCCTTTCTGCCGCATTTAGCTTCCTAGAAATATACATTACAGGATGCAGAGTTCCTGAATATTCCTGCATTAGTGCCGCTCCAATCCCAGTGGAAGAGGCATCACTACGAAGGACAAAAGTCTTATCAATCGTTGGTAGTCTTAAGATAGGATGAGATGAGAACAAATTCTTAACCTGATCCAATGAAGATTGGCATTCTTGGGACCAACGCACCATATTAGGAGAACCTTTTTTCAATAACGTTGAAAGTGGTGCCATAATGGAGGACAGATTCTCAATGAATCTTCCATAGAATTGTATCAATCCCAAGAGACTACGCACTTGCTTTTTCGTCTTCGGAACCGAGATATTTAATATCTTTGAAATGTTTTGGTCCTCTGTCTTCAACAGACCATGACCAACTCGATGACCTAGGAAGGAAATTTCACTAAACCCAACAAAAGCTTTAGAGGGTTTAGCAGTCAAACTATGCTCACGTAGAGTAGATAGCAATTCCTTTAGACCCAAATAGTGTTCTTCCCAAGTATCGCTGAAAAGACAGATGTCGTCTAAATATGCAATGACATCTGCACGATCTGATAGAATTCGTCGCATCATGCGCATGAAAGTCGCTGGGGCGTTCATAAGCCCGAAAGGCATAAAATTCCATTGAAACAGACCCCTAGGTGTCGAAAAAGCAGTGAGAGGTTTGGCGTGTTCCGTCAGTGGGACTTGCCAATAACCTTTCGACAAGTCTAGTTTAGTAAAGAATTTAGCTTTAGAAAGTCTAATAAGTAGATCATCTAATAACGGCATAGGTTCAGCATCGAACTTCGTAACTTGATTTAATTTGCGATAGTCAACGCAAAGACGTATGTTATTGTCTTTCTTTCGAACAATAACTATCGACGAAGAATAAGCTGAAGTGGATGGTTCAATTATTTGTAGTTGAATCATTTCATCCAATTCTTTCTCGACTTGTGCTTGAAAATGAATAGGTATTGGGTATGGTCTTACTCTGATCGGATTACGATCAGTAAGTATGATGTCATGTTCTATGACATCTGTGTGTCCAGGAATGTCGGTAAGGACATCCTGATATGATTGTAACGTAGAGGATACTTGACGTTGTTCCTCAAAAGACAAGTTGGAAGAGACTGTAACGTCTCTCCACGATTCCGTTGAAGTAAGTGGAATCGCAGGAAGAGGTAAGTTCACGTCAGAAAAAATAGTTTCCTCATCCTGTATAACGGACAGGGATGAGATGTGACCATGTTGGACTGGAGAGTCGTCCGTCGCCTGGAAAATAGGCTACAAATAGTCTGGACGTTCAATAAACTCTGTTAGCATATTTATATGGAAGGTTTTATGCCTTCCATCCACATCGACAATATAGTCGACATCGGAAATTTTTGAGACTATAGTGTATGGACCTTTCCATGAAATGAGAAGTCTATTCTCTCTTGAGGGCAGTAAGACATATGCTTTGTCTCCAGGACAAAGTTGACGTAGGCGTCTTTTCCTATTAGCAAATCGCCTAGCTTTTTCTTTCGCAAATTCGGAAGATGAAGTTGCTAACCTGCACGATTCGATAATCTTTTCTCTAAGAGCTATGACATATTCATATGACGATTGTGTATCATCGTCAATACTATCGGAAGTTATCAAATCGTGTAACAAGGACATCGGCCCGCGCGGTTGCGCGCCAAAGACAAGTTCGAAAGGAGAAAACCCTGTATGCTCGTTGGGAACCTCTCTATAGGCAAAGAGGACTGCAGGTAAAACCCTGTCCCAATCTTCAGGATGATCCTCCGTTATCTTGCCAAGTAAGTTCTTTAGTGTCCTGTTAAGACGTTCTACCAATCCATTGGACATTGGATGATAAATACTACTGAGAGACCTTTTAATGTCTAGCGTAGCCATTACCTGAGACATAACGTCCGAAATTAACTGAGTGCCGTGATCCGACAGTATTTCTCCGGGGAATCCCAGACGAGAAAATACGAGCCAAAGAGCATCAGCGATATCGACAGTTGATATGCTCTTCAGAGGAATAGCCTCTGGCCAACGCGTGCACATGTCCACGCAAGTGAGGATAAATTGGTGTCCTCTGGCTGACTTAATCTTGAACGGACCAATGATGTCTATAGCCATTTTCTGAAACGGCCGAATCGGAATATCTGCAGCCTGAATAGGAGCAGCATGTCTCAAACCTCTAGACTTGACCTCTTGACAAATTTTGCAAGATCGGCAATAAATTCGGATGTCTTTATTCACGAATGGCCAAAAGAAGGACGCAAGGACTCTAGTTTTAGTTCTGGAAAAACCCATGTGTCCAGCACACTGAGAATCGTGTGCATGCCGAAGAATTAAGGCTCTCATACACTTGGGCACAAGAATTTGCGAGTGCATAGACTTGTCCGAGTGTTGTACCATTCGTACCAATATACCATTCTTCATAGTGATATACGATTTGTGATTCGTATTTTGATTGGGATCCCCTTTCTTTGCAAGAAGGAAGAATTTCTTCAAAGAAGGATCCTCTTCTTGACGTTTAACAAACGAGTCATGGGAAATCACCAAGTGCTCGTCTTGGCTATCAACTTCATTACTATTATCAGATGAAGTTGGGGGATTAAGAGCTTGAGCTCTTGTCACTACTGCATTGACCGTTTGAATGTTTTTTTCTTCCCAACTAGAAATTTGTTGCGGGGTGCATTCTTTAACCCCATGAATACGACCGATTATAAGATCCGCAATAAGATTAGGAAGAAGACATGCATGGACATCTCCTGTGAAGAAAGGAGTGTCAATCCTAATAATAGCAGTAGGATAACTTTCCATAGTACCACCAAATGTAACACATTTGATTGTTTTTCCAGTGGCACAGCAAGGATCTATCAGAGACTCCCTAACCCCGACGGTAGTACATCCCGAATCGAAAAGTACTGAGACTAGCCTATCATTTATTAGACCTTTATGTAAGATGAGAGATCCTCTCCCATCGTGCGCAACTGTAGCAGGTAGAGCAGGAAGAGGGTGACCACAACTTAGCGTAGATACAGTCGATGAGTCAAACAATGTTAAGCATTGGGGGCATTCAGTTGCTCTCCCAAAATCGAAAGCACAACCAGTGATAGCCCTAGAGTTACCACTATCATTTACTGTATTACAGGCTCCATCAAACTCTTGTTGTGCAGAGTTTGCCTGTTGGAAAGGTCTTTTCTTGTTAAATCTAGGTCTGCCTCGATTATCATTTCCCCTGTAATTATTTCGACTATCATTTCCCCTGTAATTGTTATCATATTGCCTATTGTAATCATCATTCCGGTTTGAATCCCGGTTTCTAAATTCACCATCGTCATAATCTTGACGTCGAGAATGATTACCTCGAAAATTTGAATAGTTATTATTTGGATAGCCTTTGCGAAAGTGTCTCAAATTATTACCACTAAAATTACGAGAACTACCATCTTGTTTCCAATTCATAGACGAAGAACCATCATGTGTTGGATTACTCCGCTTCTGAGTGTAATTTTGATTACTTCCCCTATTCCAATTTTGTTGAGCACCCTGAAATTTGTTTTTGAAATTAGGGCCATATGGTGTTGCCGAAGCAGCTGGCAACCCTTCTTTCACTTTAGAATTGCTAACTGTAGCATGGGGATGCGCTGTGGCATACTGACAACAGTATTCCTCCATATCTTTTAAGTTTTTAGGCTTACGCTCATGAAGGAATGCAAGAAAAGAATCATTAACAGATGACAAAACCTTATCTCGCAATAATAAGTCCATTAGACCTTCATATGTTTTCTCAGTCTGAGACAACTCAAACCATCGTGTAAATGTACGACGTATCTTTGTAACAAAATCAGAGAAATCTACTCCATTTTCTGGCAACATTGTCCTAAAACGAAGACGATAGTCTTCTTCTTTTAGTTGGTATTTTTTTTAGCAATGCTGCCCTGACAACATCATAATTAGTCCTCTCATGTTCGACTATTGTCATAAGAGTAGTCACTGTGTCACCTGTAAAAAATGGCATCAGTTGTTCAACATATTTTTCCTTTTTTATGTTATGCGTATCGCACAAAAATTGGAATCTATCTAGATAATCTGCTACGTCATCCTTTAAAGGATTGAAATGAGGTAATTTAATCCTACTAACAAACTCCTTTGTCGTACTCGAAGTTGTTTGCTGAGCACCCGTACTCGCCAATTTCAATTTCTCTAACTCCAAAGTTGCGAGTTTTTTATCAAGTTCCATCTTCTGTTTTCTTTCCTCATGTTCCATTTTTCTAATTTCAGCCTCAGCTTGAGCTTTCCTCTCCTCTGTAGCAGCTTCTTTGTCTAATCTCTTTTGTTCAGATTCAAATCTCCTTTCCTCCACCTGCATCTGCAATTTCTTTTGTTCAGCAGCAATATCAGCTTCTCTGTCTAGTCTTTTTTGTTCCGCAGCAGCTTTTCTCTCTTCTGCAGCAGCTTTTCTTTCTTCAGCAGCTAATGCTTTGTCATACTGAGCAACAGCCCATTGTTCTAACTGTTGACCAGTCTTATCAAGGGCTCTCCCTTGTGTAATAAAGTACTCTAATGTAGACATCTTGTCTACTGAGATTAGTAACTTGCAGAAGTAAATAAATTAAATTATCTCACTTTAATGGGAAATGCTAGACTTGTATACTCACTTCACTTTATTTCACTCTCTTAGTCTTAGACAAAGACTTTGTATGGTCCTCTTGTTTATAATGTAACCAAAAAAATCACTTGAGTACCTGTGGAAAAAAAAATCCCTTATATCCCACTCACTATGGGCACAAGTCTTTTTTATAAAGAACTTGAATATGTATTTCACCTTGTCTCAATCTTTGTAGATAACAAGTCTTTTATCAAAGAACTTGTATAAATATCTTATATAATAATATTTTATTAACAAACTCTATATGAAGAGTCTACCTTATCAATAATACCAATACATGACCAAGTATATGTATGTAGACTGTGCATGACAGTAATGTAGTACAAACAAAAAAAATACAAACACAAAGATACAAAACAATACAAATGGCAACACTGTTTTAACCAAAAATGTGTAGAAAAATACACAAAAGAAAGGAGAGACCTACAGAATACAAACAAAACAAATCGAAAATCAAAACTGAAAAACAGACAAAATATTACAAAAACAACGTTAAGTACAATTACATCACAGCTAACATCAATAGCGACCAATTGTCACTAGCAAATTTTCAAATTAAGAAAATTTGCACCTACAGAACGCTTACAGTAAGCCTCGATTAAGTGGCATATTTACTGTAAGACCCACCAACCGAAAACCCGCTGAAAAATACACAAAAACAGTAGAAGTAACATAAACATATAGCAATCAATTTCAATGTGTTGCAGAACAAGTTCAGTCACAGCTGAAACTAAAATAAATTTCTTGCTCCTTGCGAACACAGAAACAAAATGTCAAACGCGCACTGAATGTCAAATCCACTGTAACATAAAGTGGTATTCACGAACCAAAGTTACTATGACCTTCTCGACTTAGGACTTGCACATTGAATGTTTACAATTTCCACGTACTGTTTACAAACACTTGACCTCGAACAATGTAGCTTGAATGCTCGGACATAGAAAAGTCTGTTGTTGACTGAAACGTGTAACAACCAGCAGTACTGTTCACAATAGGAACCCGCCTTCTATGCAGTTATGGTCCACGTAGCAAATGCCTAGATGTTAACTTCAGTACTTGTCTTGTCGTGGTTTATGTAGCATTATAATATAAATGCCCACACTGTTTATCTAGGTCAACCGTTGATGACCTATTTCTGTCCTGTTGTAGCCAAAACTTGCAAATGTAGAATTAGCGCTGTGTGTTACGGCTGTCCCGTGTATAGCTTAGACCCACAGATCAGAAGTGTAATGTGTACTTGTCCTTCTTGTAAATTTCTGGACAAAACTGGAGACATCATATATGTAACAGCCAACCAGGAATGTAAATTTCTGGATCCATTAATGTCAACAATAATGTCAAATGCTCGCTCTGTTCTTTTTAAACCCACAGATCTGGTCCATCAGAAATGTAAGTTTCTAGGCCACATTGGCGACAAGAAATGTATCTTAAGAGCCCACGTAACTGGTCCACCAGAAATGTAACTGTCTTTTTCTCTTGTTGAGGTGATCACTGGCCCAAGACAGTATACTTGTTGTTAGATGTGTAGTGCGAGCGTATGATGAACTGAGTGTGGGTGCGAATGAAGGCGCGAATGTGTTTAGGCTCGTATATATGAAGACCCTGCAACCCATACTCTCACATGCAGTAGTCAAGGATGCTTGGACACTGCAGGCATGTTTCAAAAACATTTATTGACAAGAACACACATAGTATCAACAGGAACAGTCAGTGTAACAAGGTCATGCTGACCGGAAATCGATAGGTATACATTTGGCATTCAAAAGGTAAACATCAGAGTAGACGTGCATGGTCAATAGCAAAGTTCTTCAATAATGACAGTTCGTAGCGTCGCCCTTGGCATCTCTGACTAAACGCATCAGATGCCTTAGTCACTTTGACACATAGGTGCAACTTGGCATTCCCCGCCAATTGCACATTATCAGGCTGTAGTATAATAGCCGAAAGCACAGGCCTCGTTCTGACGTCGGCTGTGTACTTCTGTTAAATAGGTTATCATCAACCCTGCAGTAATGCTTATTGTAGACATAAATCCCGCCAATCTGCGGTTCCCACAATATATCTTCGTCACTGGATTTCTGGACAATATAAAGACTACCAGTCTTGGATGGCTACCTCGAGCACAAAATATAAGTTCTGTAATATATAGGATCGGTGAGCTGCAGTTCACAGACTAGGCAATCTTCTAACATGTTCTGCCACCGAAAGCATAGTAATGGAAAAAGTCGGTATTACCTGTACCCGAATCCACAGAACTAAACAAGGAACTCTGCTGTCATTCCAACACACAGAGATTCACTGGGGAAAACTGCCATAGCAGTTACTTCGAAGATTCTCCCCGAAAAAACAATGGACTCTTGGTCCCTCCAGAAAAACAGGACCTTCATGGCTCGCCGGAAGTATATCTCTGTCCCGCTTAAAAAACCTTCCCATAGGCCTACGCCCGAACTGTCAACCTTTGACCCTAAAGGTCAAAACACAATGAATGAATAAACAAGGGAAGACAACCCCTAATCAACCTGACATCGCAGGTAAAGACACAATTATACTTATGATAAAACATAGGCAAATAACTCGACAGATGACTCCGTCGAAAATGACAGCAACACTCAGTAAAATGCTTACTGACATAACAACACACTTACAAGAGGACTCTTTGAAAGTTTAGACTATTTCTTCTTAACTAGAGGTTGTTGTTGCTGATGAACAAGGGTTGCTGAGCTTGTCACCCTTTTGCAGCCAATGCCAATTTGAAGAATTTGTATGCGTTCTGAGGCTGCTCATTGGTACCGATTAAAATGTTTGTGATTGTTGGTCAATAATCAATATACCCGTTAGCTCCCCAAGAAGCAATAGGCCTTCAACAAACACATGCCAAGTCCTCCTGTCAAGTGTTAACAGCTCAAGCCCTCCTGTGAAATGTCAACAGCTCAAGCCCTCCTGTCAATTGTCAACAGCTCAAGTTCTTTCTATGTTTTCTTCATCAGTTTAATTTGTCTCCAGCTCTCTTCTCCATGTGTTTTTTAATCTACCTCTGCCTTTCTGTCCCTGCGGATTTCAGAACAAAGACCACCCTATAATTCTATTAACAGGTTTCCTATCCAACGCCAGCGTCTTTTTCTCATCTCTTGTTCCACTGGCACTTGTCTAGTTCTTTTTTCAGATTGAAAAAAAAAAAAAATGGAAAAAAAAATCCAATTTCTGGATTTAAAAAAAAATAAAACAGGAAATAAATAACATATTTTAAAGTGAATGCTCTTTTTAATTCTTGATAAATACTTAGATTTAGCCAAGTGAGAAATTGACAGACCTCTATTAAAATATTTCATGTGCCATAAGCAATTGGTTATCACATCAGTGGGTTACTAAGGGCTGCTAAGAAAGTAAAGAATACTAACATTGTTATCTTCCAGGCATGTCATAAGAGGTGACTGAGAAGGGTTGGGCATGGGATCAGTTACCACATCCTGTAGACTATTTTTAACCACAAAAACTTTACCAAGTAATTTGTATAACATCTTTGTAGAGGTGTCCATTTCTACTTTTATAACCTCTACTGGAATGTCATCAGGACCAGCTACTGTTCCTTCTGTTAGAAGCTTTATGCCTTTCTTTATTTTTTCCTTAGTTGGTTTTTCATAGTTGACTTGCAGTTCCTCGATGGCTGGCTGAAAGTCTGGGGGATTTTGTGGATCCAGTCTGTTGAGAAGTTGAGTCTGTTTTGTGGAACTGTCTGGGAGAGAGATCTGCTACAGAGGTTACATCAAAATGTTTTTAATTTCATTTTAATGCTTTATTTCTGGTATTAAATTCTTGGAAAAAATTGACCGTATACAAAAAAATATTACAAGATCCATCATGGATCATTGAAGATTTGGAGTCTCTTGAAAGAGAATATTAGAAGATCTGGAATATGCAGATGACATTGCACTACTAGTACATTCACATCAACACATCCAGGAAAAAATGGATAGACTTAATAAGTATAGCCAGCAAGTGGGCTTGAACATCAATCTAAAGATGTCAGATGTCATGACGCTCAATGTGAGCAACCCAGAGCCCATATCAGTAAGGAATCAGCAACTGGTACAGACAGACACCTTCACATACCTTGGATGCATAGTAACACCAGACGGCGGAGCAAGCAAAGACCTCAACAACAGAATGAACAAAGCAAGAACAGCCTTTTTGAGCCTAAACAACATCTGGAAGTCCTCTCATTACAACACAAGCACAAAATTAAGATTATATCAGAGCTGTGTGCTTTCTGTGCTTCTCTATGGTGCAGAATGCTGGAGAGTTACAGAGAAGAAAATGTCAAAATTGTCCTCTTTTCACACAACATGCCTAAGAAAAATTCTCAGAATCTTTTGGCCAAATACCATCACCAACCAAGATCTGCTTACTCGGAGCAAGCAAGAGGACATACACACCATCATAGCTGGCAGACGCTGGAGCTGGGTTGGCCTTGTCCTCAGAAGAGACCCAATGCCATCACAAGAACAGCTATGCTATGGACCCATGAAGGAAAACGAAAGAGAGGCTGACCAAAAACATCTTGGCAGAGGACTGTGGAGGCTGAGATGCAAAGAATCAACCAGAGTTGGGGCACTGTATGAAGGATGGCCCCCGACCAAGCAAAATGGAATCAATTTGTTGTTGCCCTACAAGACGCCACTAGGTGTGATGGCCAATGACTGCTTTGATGGTCAGCACCTATGGATCAAAGAAGAAGAAGAAAGAGAACTTGAAAATGTCACAAAACCAGTGACATTGTTTGCAAAGAATCAGTTTTAAAAGCGAAGACCAAATGTGAAATCTAGGACAACACAATATTTATTAGACTTTTTCCACTTTTGACTATGAGGATCCACACAGATTACAATTGACATGAAGTCCATAAGGCCAACTACATTGGGCCAACAATCAATGTTTGTCCATACACTTTGAAATCATCTGAACATTACACATATTTGAACATAGTCCAACTCAGTCTGTGCATTAAGCAATAATAATTATCATATTTATGACATAGCCCATAAAGTCTCAGCAAAGACATATATCTTACTTTATAAATATACAAGATCCTCAGTATTAGAATGAATACTTTTGGACACAATGATTAAGCAGACATCTTGCATCATAATAATTCTTACGCATAACAACGTGCTGAGCAAAGACCTTTTCAGCACCACAAAGTTCTAAGATAATGGATGCTTTGTGGTGCGCAAAAGGAGGTGCAACATGTCAAAGTTGAATGTCAACGAGTGATGCCCGGTGAACTAGCAAAAGACATAACACTTACGGCAGAAGATGAAATAGCCAGTGATAATGTGCATCCTAGACAGACTACAGCAGGAAATGTCAACATCTTCCAGTCAAAGGAAAATATAAACACAGAATTTGAATGCCTTCTCAACACTGATTCTTTCAAGACAGATAATGCTTAAGAGATCCGTCAAAAGTTCATTGACCTGGTAAACTTTTATGTCACAGACATTGATGGCAAAGATCACGCTTTCAGAGATAAGAGATCACAGGATGCTAATGTAATCACAAACTAATTTTGTTCCAACTACTGTTTTGGGTTTACTTTCATTTATAGTGTCTTATAGAAATGATGTAGTCACAAAGTTATGCATAGCACTACAAATTCTGCTAACGATTTCTACTTCAGTAGCCAGTTGTGAGCGTTCATTTAGTACACAAAATTAGTAGTTTTCGGACACAGCTAGCTCTATGTCACCCTCACCCGATGTACAACTCATGAAAACTTGAAAGTTTTTGTTAAAACCACTTATTATCAGGAGACACTCCTTGAAAACAATCAACGCACTTTCACACAAAATGTTTGAACAATTGTAATGTTTCCATTATATATACTCTCCCGAAAATAGTTACAAACAACAAAGAAAAGCATTCAAATGATGGTGTTCATGAACAGTTTGATTACACTGTATAATGGAAAGAAACCAAAAACACTCTAAGAATGTACTTCTATCTGCTCATCCGGGAACAGAAACAGCACTCTATAATTACAAACCTGTCAAGTTTGATGGGTTATTGCTAGTTCTTAATAGAATTTAAAAGTCACGACAGTGTTTCAAATAGGTAGTCCTTTAAACTTTTGTTTGCTTTGTGTATAAAATGAACATGTATTGTATCTGGCGGTGACCAAGGGCGCATTTTTTCCTGGCTCGCCAGGGCGATAAAAACCATATGTGCACCACTGCAAGGGATTTTTGTCTGGAGTAAAGATACCCGAAAAAGGAAAAAAATAATTGAAATTATTAAAAAAAAACACACGTATGCATATAGGGTAGAAACCCTATAAAATTATGATGTTTGTTTATAAATAACTCTAATTATGTTACATATTTGTTCATAGTGGTAACATATTGAGCACAGGTTACATTTATGTTAAAAAGTTGTAAAGCATTACTGAGTAAATTGTCCCCAGCAGGATATACAGATGTGGAACTGGTCCTAATACTCTCTCTACCTGCAGAAACATGACCATCTTCCTCAACTTTACTTTCTATCTTCACTGTTTGTCCCTGAAAACAAAATATTGAACATATTCAAGTTTGAAACAAACCACTTCAGTCTTAAACAATGCATCAGTTTGACAACTACATGATACAATTTTATTTTAAAAATTACTTTCTTTTCTTAACTGTTTTATGCCTCTGTCCCTGATGAAGACTATATATTACATTTACATATACTAGACTGTTACAGAAAAAAAAGAACCTAGCAATAAGTAATAAAATGATTAAATGGACAATATTTTAACACATTTCTCAGTTTAACTCACTTTGGCTGTATTAAAATTTGTTATCAAGAATTAAAAAGAATACTCACTTTAAAATCTGTACTGATGTCCTGTTTTATTTTTCTAAGATCCAGGAATGGGAACTTCTGTTCCATATTATTTGCAATCTGAAAAGAAAATTCAATTATATATGACAAAATTACTTGAGAAGATTGTGGCGAGACAACTGATGAACCACCTTGAAAATGCACACATCCTCCCTATAACCTGGGCAGTTATAGACCATTATAAGTATCATGGAGTAATGCTGGAACATTTGTGTCTGATGTATATGAGGGTTTCCAGCATAAACAAAAAATGGTAGCTGTGGCAATAGACCTAGAGGATGCTTACAACAGTGTAGACTTTGCAACCTTAATCGACTATGTAATGGCATGTGGTGTAAATCCTTGGCTAACAAGGTGGATAGCTGCTGCCTTAACTGAGAGATCAGTTGCAATTCACGTGGGTACATGGACATCAGAACCTATGCAAATTTGCCCAGGATTCTCCATTAGCAATGGGGCTTTTTAACATTTATACAGCAAAAATAGCTGCAATCCAACCAACAGGTTTGTGATGAACATTAACTTTTGCTGTTGACTGCTCATTTACAGGACTGGTTCAGATAGGAATGAAATGGTTCAAAGCATACATGAGACACTTCAAGCAGTTTCTAAATGGTGAGACGAAACCAGCTCCAAGGTCTATCCCAACAAAGCCTGTATGTTTTGGTGCTCCTTGAATAACTCCCTATTGAAGGCAGATCTTCTCAGTGGACAGAACATTGAAAGGCAGAACAAGTTGAAATATCTTGGAGTAACATTTGATCATGGGCTATAATATAAGCACCCTGTTGATCACATCATACAAAAGTGCAAGAGAGGTCTGGCAGCCCTAAACATAATGGATGCAGTGCATCTGGAGCAGAGACTACTGTTTCTCCTGTATCATCAGCTGGTCTTGTCTGTAATCGAGTATGGCCTGGGAATACTCACCCTGTCAATATCACAATGTAAATGACTGGAACACATTCAAAATGAAGGGATGCGTACAGTCTTGGGCTGCACACAAGATACTTCTATTGTGATGATGCGGCACATGATTGGATTGCTGTCAATTAGCTCCAGAAATACAATGGCCCAGGCAAAAGCATATAAGCGGGTAACCACAGACAAAAGGCATCCCCTGCATGGGAATATTGCTGACATCAAATTAACAAAAATTAAGAGAGGTATGTCATGGATGGTGAAGGCAGAGGAGACTTTTAGACAGGTGACCCCAATTGAAAATATATTCAAGGGAGAAGAATGGAGTAAGTCAGATGACAGCTGGGTGAACTACCAACAAGTCATCATCAGCCTTGGTAGAGAATGCAGATCTTGGGCCAATGGGAGTGCAGAGCTTGAAATTGATCAGCTTATAAATGATAATGCTGGGGATGATGATGCCATTGTGTACACTGATGGGTCTGTAATCTATGGTAATAAATCAGGGTGGGGTTTCTCTGCTAGAGTAAAGGACAGAACCATCGCTGAACATAGCGGGGCTTACATGATAACAGCATGAGAATGGATATAGAGGCAGCTACTGCTGTCTTAAGATAGCTGTCTGAAACTGTATTAACGAAGGCAGTTATTGTATCAGACTCACAATCCATGCTTCAAAAGGTCCACAATGGTTTGCTATAGAAGCATACAATTTTCAAGAACTGATAAAGATCTACTGTCCTGGTCATGCAGGGGTACGTGGCAATGAAACAGACTAGCTTCAAGCACACCCATAAAAGGTGCATTGGACATGGATAAGGAAGAAATACTGAGAGCAATTCATGTTCATCTATTACAGAAAGACAATGCAATCAATGAATCATCAAGGCTAAGACTGCTGGAATCTGACATCAAATGTAAGACCAGCAGGGCTGGACGTATGAGAGGATGCATTCATCATATACACCAACCAGTGCGCAACAGGAACAATTAGCATTCATACCTTTCAACATTTGCTGAGGGAGACTGAGCACCTATGGGTTTGCCCAGAGTGCAATGACGGCGATTCTGATAAACTTTAACATTATGACAAAATCTTATTTACTTACTTAGTCGTTCCCCTTCTACCATGAGGTGTAGAGGTTTGGAAGAGAGAGCGCCAGACTATTCATATTGGCTGTCTTCCTCCTGGCCTGGTTCCATTCTAGTCCTCGGTCGTTCAAAGATTGTCTAATGTTGTCCTCCCAGTGGACTCTGGGGGGTCAGGATCCCTGGCTCTTTGTTTCCCATGCTTGTCGTGGTATCCGATCCTCTCATATTCTGCAGACATGGCCAAACCATCTTAATTGGGACTGTTCTACTTGGGTCTGCAGGGGGTAGGATTTAAGGCCTTGACATATTGTCTGGTTGCGTACTATGTCTCTTCTTGTTACTTCAACCACCTTCCTCAGATACCTCATTTCTGAGGTTTGGATCTGGCTTTTATGGATTGTAGTCATTGCCCATGACTCGCATCCATATGTCAAGACTGGGACACAGGTGGAGCGGTATAATGCCATCTTCGTTTTCTTACCAACCTCTCTCTTGCTGAGGAATCCTCAATTTATGGCCTGAAAAAGTCTCCCAGCTGGTGCTTTTTGAGTGGCCAACTCTTCTTTGATGCCTCCCTTTCGGTCTATAATAGCTCCAAGGCATTTAAAGTGGTCGACCTGCTCCAGGACCTGTTCTCCCAACTTAATCTGATGTTTTCTTTCTTCTCGTGATATCACCATGGATTTTGTTTTAGAGCTGCTTATGACCATCCCTCTCTTCTCCAGCTCTTCCTTCCAGACTTGCAGGATGGATTGGAGATGTGCCTCTGATTTAGCAATCAGGGCAACATCATCAGCAAATGCCAGCTCCAAAATATAAACCTGTCTCATCTTCCAGTACCCCACTGAATACTTTCTTGTTCTCTTCTTACATGCCTTGATAACATCGTCCATAAGGAGTATGAAGAGGTAAGGTGATAGGATATCACCTTGTCTTACACCAGTGGTGGTCCTGAACTCTTCTGACTTATGGTTTGCTGTCCTCAAATAATTTCTGCAAGACCTGTAGAAGCTGTGTATAGCATGGATCAGAGGTGCTGGAATATTCTTCCTTGCCAAACAGTCCCAAAGTTTGCTCCAGGAAACCCTGTCAAACACCTTTTCCAGATCTATGAAACAAAGATGCATCTCACTCTTATACTCAAGGGCCTTTTCACTCAGCTGTCTGAATGTGAAGATTAGGTCCTGAGTACCTCAGTTGGCTCGGAATCCGCACTGGACCTCATCCACTTGTGGCTCAGCTAGGCGTCGGAGTCTCTGCTCTAGGACTCTAGAGCAGATTTTACCAGGGACACTGAGAAGGGACATGCCTCTATGGTTTCCACACTGTCAATTGTCACCCTTTTTGAAAATTGGTGTTATGATGGCAATCTCCTAAATCCCCTGGCATGGTCCTGTTGCACCACGCTGCCTGTAAAACCCTTAAGAGCAATAGGTCACCTGATGCTCCCATGAACTTAACCATCTCTGGTGTTATACCATCATGCCCTGCTGCTTTGCTTATCTTGATTTTCTCCAGTGCTGCCTTCAGTTCTTCCATCTCTATGTCATCTTCACCATCATTGGTTTTCTCCTCTGTGCTAGTGTTTATCATTTCCGATGCCTCACCACGCCCACCACCCAGGAGCTCAGAGAAATATTCCCTCCATCTTTCCACTACCTCCTTCAGGGCAGCAAGCAATTTGCCCTGCTTGTCCTTTATAAATCTGAAAGGGCATTGTTTTTCCTTCCTCATGTTCCCTAGGGTCCCACAGAACAATCTCTGGTTTTCCTGTGCATCTTTATCTAGCTTTTCCCCAAATTCCTCCCAGGACTTCTGTTCCGCTGCTAGCACTTTGTTCTTTGCCTCTGCTCCGAGTGTCACACACTCTCTATACCTCTCCATTTGTCCCAGTGTGCTTCCAGCTCCCAAGCATTGTTTCCATGCCCTTTTCTTCTCTCTTATCTTCTCTTTGACTTCCTCTGTCCACCAAGGAGTCCTCTTTCTCTTGTTCCCAAGTCAGACTTCCCCACATGCTTCTGCAGCAGCTGTCTGTATGATATCCTTGAATTTAATCAGAGGGTTTCCAAGTCATCAGGTCGTTCTTATGTGTTGCTCACCGCTGCAGCAATAAGCCCCTGTATCTGGTCTTAATTTCTGGCTCTCTCAGCTTGTAGGTCCTAATGCTCATTTCTCTTGCTTGTTTACTTGGTTTCTTGCATGATGTTGGGCAGTTCCTAGGCTGAGCAACTCTTTCAGTTGTTCTTTTGATTGTTAGCAGGTAGTGATCACTTCCAATCTCTGGCCCCCTCCAGACTCTAGCATCTCGGACATATTTGAATGAGCTTCTCCGAACAATGGCATAGTCGATCACTGACTTCTCATTCTCTGTTGGCTCACATCTAGTGTATGCATGTATGCGCTTATGGGGGAACTTTGTGTTTGTAATGATCAGATTCTGCTCACTGCAGAATCTAAGGAGTCGCTTTCCATTGTCACTGAGAGCATCCTCTCCATATCCTCCGACAACTCCACCCCATCCAGCACGGCCACCCCCAACTCTGGCATTAAAATCCCTGAGCATGACAACCTCATCTAGGCAGTCATCCACCATCCTTTGAAGCAGCTCGAAGAACTCCTCCCCAACCTCCGCTCCCCCATCCTCACCTGGCCCACACACCATGACCAGGCCGACCATGGCCTCTCCCTCCTTTAGTTTAACAACCATAATGCGCTCCGAGACAAAGTTCCATCCCTTGATACTATCTTTTTGATTTTGGGCCACAATGCAACCCACGCCCCCTTTAGCTCTTTCAGATATGGGTACACCACTGTAGAGCAGCGTGTTGCCATCGAGATCCATGACTCCTTGTCCTTTTTTCTTTGTTTCCATTATAGCCAGGATTTCTAGTTTTGCTTTCCTCATCTCTTCCATCAGCTCCTCTTCCTTCCAATTTATACTTCTTGTGTTCCAAGTTCCATAAGTCGTAGTCCATAGTCTGTTCCAGTTCGTCGCCTTTAGAATCAGTCCAGCTTTCTCTCTTGTATTGCTCGTAATCGTGATTTAAAGCAAACAGGTGATTGGCCTGTTGTCCTTTGCATGGTGGAGGGGCTGCCTCCTTACGGCCTCCATGCAGGCCGCCCTCCTCCTTTTTCATCCGGGCTTGGGACCGGCATAGGCGGAGTTGTTTTTAAAACACATTTGGAACAAAATTGCACCCATTTTAGGTGCCCGTTTTTATGAAAATATGTGATTCTCTTTAAATAAATTACAAATGTGAAGTGATAATGGTGCAAATATGTAGATATATTTCAAACTAAATGTGCATTAATATTCTGAACCTTTTATGGCCATAGATTAAACTGAAGCTGAAATACTTAAGTGAAGACAATTTTATTGTTAAAATTATTTTTTATTACATCTGAACTTCACAAGGAATAACACACACACTTTCATACCAAATAATGATTTAAAGCATTTCACAAGATTTATTGTTGAATTTCCTATATTTTTTTTAAATACCAGAAACACCTACTGAAATAATAAGCCCTATATGTTTCTAAAACATCACATGAAGAGAAATTCTGCACCAATTTTGGGTGCCTGTTTTTACAGAAATTTGTGGTTTTGAAAAAAAAAAATTACATATTTGAACTCACTGTCATAACAATGTGTAGACAAGTTTCAAACTAAATGTGCACTGGTATTCTGAACATTTAGGCCTAATTGCAATTAAGTAAGTGTTAGGTCCCAATTCTACTTTGTTTTTTTTCTTTTGGGAGTGTTTTTTTCAGCCAGGTCTACACTTCACAAGATTTGACATATAGGGCCTACATTTTCAAACCAAATAACAATTTATAGTATATTCACAAGCTTCCTCAGCCAATTTATCACGTTTTTATGTATAACAATTAACATACGCATGTAATGAAATAATGTAGGTTTTGCTTTCTGTGGGCAAGGCATGACACCTTCAGCATAGACTAAAGTCCTTTTGATATATCCGAGCGTTATTTGCCAATCAAAAATAAGTGAACTCTGTTAAATGAAGCGTTGTATTGATGAAATGTAAGCCGGGAACCTAACTAGGCTACTTGAGCTAGCATCCATCAGCTAGCATGAAATAGTCTCGAAAAGGATTGCTAGCTCGACTAGGGTTGATAGACACTAGGTTCTAAAAAGAACTAACATCTATCCACTAGCGTAATGAAAAGAACTGCCAGCTACGCTAACACTGCCAGGACCTCCTCAGTGTTCAGCGAACTGGTTTGATAAGAGAAGAAACGATTTCAGTTTTATTAAAACCGTATCCATATTGGTGAACGGGTCAAATAATAAATACAGAACAACATAGGATAGAAAGAGTGAACCTATCGCTAACACTGTTTCGAGCTTTGCCAAATATAATAATGCCCGACAAACACTGGGGTCACTGTAAAAATAAAATTACAAATCCAACATGGAGGCATCCAGTAACACTGTCCTTTAACCACGAAATCGAAAAAAAAACAGCATCAAGCGACATAAATTGTGAATCGTCATGGTCACCTACCCCAGCGGGCACGATACATGAAATTACTGACAATAGCGTATATATTCCTCGTATCTGTTTATAAATAATAACAATTTTCACAACTTTCACATGGATTCTTCGAGCACTGCGAAAGATATTGTAGTTGTCAGTGTTTCCACTTCTGTTTTTTTCTTTTCTTTTTGAACACAGTGCTTTTAAAAAAAAAATGTTGACTATAAACTGTCAAGAATAAATTCATGTAATAGGTATGAACGAATGAGAATGCTAATATTAGATTATTTGCAGGCATCAAACTTACCTATAAATATAGAAGAGTGTTAAGAATAGAAAATAAATATTAGACAAACATAAAGGTTATGTTTTCAGGCACTCGTAAAAAATAAAGAAGTAGAAAATTAGACAACAGAAATACAACAGACGTGAGTGGCTTACCCAGGACTCAAACCCAGGACCTTCCGTGCGACAACCCCGCCTAGCTATGTAACCGAATCACAATAACCTCCCTGCCATCAAGTCATCACCAAAAAATGATGCTTCGATGACAGGTCATTAGTGCTACCCGCAACACATAAGACCGGAAATTTACCATGGGCAGTCCAGCCTATTAATGACGCAATCACTTCTGTTGTTCCCCTATCATACAGTATAGGCCAGACTACACAAGACAAATACCTTAATACTGTGTCTAGACCTAGGGAACTGCATAATATAGTCAAATAGCATTTAACACGAACAAAGGTTAATATATAGTGGTTGGGAATGAGAAGGTCTGATGCTGTTCTTACAATGTTTATGATTTTTAACAGATGAAAGATTGTGGCCCAAAATCAAAAAGATAGTATCAAGGGATGGAACTTTGTCTCGGAGCGCATTATGGTTGTAAAACTAAAAGAAGGGGAAACCATAGTCAACCTGGTCATAGTGTATGGGCCAAATGAGGATGAGAGAGCAGAGGTCAAGGAGGAATTCTTCGAGCTGCTTCAAAGGACAGTGGATGACTGCCTAGATGAAGTTATCATGCTCGGAGATTTTAATGCCAGAGTTGGAAATGACCATGCTAGATGGGGTGGAGTTATCGGAAGATATGGAGAAGATACTCTCAATGACAATGGAAAGCGACTCCTTAGATTCTGCAGTGAGCAGAATCTGATCATTACAAACACAAAGTTCCCCCATAAGCGCATACATGCATACACTAGATGTGAACCAACAGAGAATGAGAAGTCAGTGATCGACTATGCCATTGTTCGGAGAAGCTCATTCAGATATGTCCGAGATGCAAGAGTCTGGAGGGGGCCAGAGATTGGAAGTGATCACTACCTGCTAACAATCAAACGAACAACTGAAAGAGTTGTTCAGCCTAGGAACTGCCCAACATCACGCAAGAAACCAAGTAAACGAGCAGGAGAAATGAGCATTAGGACCTACAAGCTGAGAGAGCCAGAAATTAAGACCAGATATCAGGGGCTTATTGCTACAACAGTGAGCAATACAGAAGAACGACCTGATGACTTGGAAACCCTCTGGAATAAATTCAAGGATATCATAAAGAAAGCTGCTGCAGAAGCATGCGGTGAAGTCCGACTTGGGAACCAGAGAAAGAGGACACCTTAATGGACAGAGGAAGTCAAAGAGAAAATAAGAGAGAAGAAAATGGCATGGAAACAATACTTAGGAGCTAAAAACACAACAGGACAAATGGAAAAATATAGAGAATATGTGACACTCAGAACAGAAGCAAAGAACAAAGTGCTAGCAGCAAAACAGAAGTCCTGGGAACAATTTGGAGAAAAGCTAGAAAAAAATGCACAAGAAAACCAGAAATTGTTATATAAGACCCTAAAGAACATGAGGAAGGAAAAACAATGCCCTCTCAAATTTATAAAGGACAAGCAAGGCAAATTGCTTACTGCCCCGAAGGAAGTAATGGAAAGATGGAAAGAATATTTCTCAGAACTCCTGGATGGTGAGCATGGTGAAGCATCAGAAATGATAACCACAAGCACTGAAGAGAAAACCAATGATGGTGAAGATGACATAAAGATGGAAGAACTGAGGGCAGCACTAGAGAAAATCAAGATGGGCAAAGCAGCAGGGCATGATGGTATAACACCAGAAATGGTTAAGTACATGGGAGCATCAGGCGACCTATTACTCTCAAAGGTCTTACAGGCAGCATGGTGCAACAAGACCATACCAAAGGATTGGGAGATTGCCATCATAACACCAATTTTCAAAAAGGGTGACAATCGACAATGTGGAAACCATAGAGGCATATCCCTTCTCAGTGTCCCTGATAAAATCTACTCTAGAATTCTAGAGCAGAGACTCCGACGCCTAGCTGAGCCACAATTGGATGAGGTCCAGTGCGGATTCCGAGCAAACCGAAGTACTCAAGACCTAATCTTCACACTCAGACAGCTGAGTGAAAAGGCCCTTGAGTATAAGAGTGAGATCCATCTTTGTTTCATAGATCTGGAAAAGGCGTTTGACAGGGTCCCTTGGAGCAAACTTTGGGACTGTTTGGCAAGGAAGAATATTCCAGCACCTCTAATTCATGCTATACAGAGCTTCTACAAGTCTTGCAGAAATTATTTGAGGACAGCAAACCATAAGTCAGAAGAGTTCAGGACCACCACTGGTGTAAGACAAGGTGATATCCTATCACCTTACCTCTTCATACTCCTTATGGACGATGCCATCAAGTCATGTAAGGAGAGAACAAGAAAGTATTCAGTGGGGTACTGGAAGATGAGACAGGTCTATATTTCGGAGCTGGCATTTGCTGATGATGTTGCCCTGATTGCTAAATCAGAGGCACATCTCCAATCCAACCTGCAAGTCTGGAAAGAAGAGCTGGAGAAGAGAGGGATGGTCATAAGCAGCTCTAAAACAAAATCCATGGTGATATCACGAGAAGAAAGAAAACATCAGATTAAGTTGGGAGAACAGGTCCTGGAGCAGGTCTACCACTTTAAATATCTCGGAGCTATTATAGACCGAAAGGGAGGCATTAAAGAAGAGTTGGCCACTCGAAAAGCAGCGGCTGGGAGACTTTTGCAGGCCATAAATCGTGGATTCCTCAGCAAGAAAGAGGTTGGTAAGAAAACGAAGATGGCTGTATACCGCTCCACCTATGTCCCAGTCTTGACATATGGATGTGAGTCGTGAGCAATGACTACAACCCACAAAAGCCAGATCCAAACCTCAGAAATGAGGTATCTGAGGAAAGTGGTTGAAGTAACAAGAAGAGACATGGTCCGCAACCAGACGATCCGTCAAGGCATAAAATCCCATCCACTGCAGACCCAAATAGAACAGTCCCAACTAAGATGGTTTGGCCATGTCTGCAGAATGGGAGAAGATCGGCTACCACGACAAGCATGGGAAACAAAGAGCCAGGGATCCAGACCTCCAGGACGACCCAGAGTCCGCTGGGAGGACAACATTAGACAATCTTTGAAGGACCGAGGACTAGAATGGAACCAGGCCAGGAAGAAGACAGCTGATAGAATGGTCTGGCGCTCTCTCTTCCAAACCTCTACACCTCACGGTAGAAGGGGAACGACTAAGTAAGTAAGTAAGTAAGTAACAGATGAAAGTCAATTTAATATCTGCTAAACTCAGTTATATAACTGGAACCCCCAGGCCTTTACACCCCTCCATTTTAATATTGTTTAAAGTTTCTTCTTGATTTTGTTCGTTTTTGTTTGTTTGTTTGCATTTTTTTTAACATATAGGCATAATTAGTAGTTGTGATTTTCTCTGTTTACAGTGATTAGACAAGTATGATGCCACTTTCTCATATCGGCAGTTGTTCATATTATTTGGAATTGAAAACAATATCTATCCTAATTATAACCCCTCAGAGGTTGAACGGGATATTTTCCTTCATTAATTTTTAAAAAAAATGTCAATTTTATGAGTAGCTGTTACTGTGATTTTTGCCTAGATTTTATAGACGTCAACTTGTTTGATTTTGGTTGATGATCTAAGAGAAATAACTGTCTATTAACTTTTCAGTAACAGGTTAGATTAGTGATTATCTTCTCTTGTCATAGTCACCTATCCTTATAAGGATCGACGATTGACCTGGTTCAAGGAAATGTCTTAAATAGTTGGCATTCCTTAAGACGCTATCTGCATGTCCATATTAGGAGTGGTTTACCTCGCTTTTCGGGGAAACGCTCTGGACGGTGTTAGTTTAACTCAGGACTGTGCTATTGCACATGCGCAAAGTTTTGGGCGTGAATCGAGAGACTTCCGATCTGGGAGTCGACCTGAGTTTGTCTGTGTGGACGGAGGTTCGAAGATTTTTCTCTGCTATTATCTTGGGGAAGAGATGTCCTCTGTGTGACTAGAAATGTCAGTGATTTCCCCCAAGTTTATTCAACACGCCAAGGATAGCAATTGTTGTTTTTCTGGTGATTTTTTTCTATGATGTCAAGGTAAAATACACATTTTAAATCTTCTCGTTATGCCTTGATATGCAGATTTGATGTTATCTACACATAAGAGTGACTGACAATTTTGAGGCGACATTTTTGCTAGCAGAGCTATAGACTATATGATATGCAGAGCCCACTATATGTGCTCCTTATAGAAACCAAGACTAATACGTCTTAATTGATGAAAGAAACTCAGGGAAGATAGGATGATTTTGGAACCCGCTACTCAGGCGGTATGATTGGCATAGATGGATATGCCTTGCTTATGAGAAATAACACAGAGGTTACCTTGTTATAGAGGCCCGCTACTTGCGGCCTGATTTTGTCGCCATAGAGGCCCGCCTTTTGCGGCCTATATTCTTCACCAGAAGAAGTTCCTGTCTGATGATGTCAGAGAAACCATAGATTATTGTCAAGCAATTGGGAGCCCGCCCTTTTCGTGCGGTATATTTACTAGGGGTACCTGACGCGCTTAGTCAGGGTACCTGGGCTTCAGCATGAGCAGAACGTAGATTGACAGGCCATTGTCATTAGCATCCTATTTATGAGCTGTTCAAGATTTGTGATGCCAGATGTTTACAACCATTACCATCATGTTATGTCCATGATCTTGTGAAATTGACTGTGTCGTAATGTCGCCGTATGTCTCGTAATAAATTATTGAAAGGTCATCAGTATTACCAACGTTTACTGACTTCTAGATGTGGTTGAGTGGGTGCATTGTGAACTTGTCCAAGAGCCTATACGCATTCGTGTCCACCATTTTATCTGATTTCTACTCACCCACACATCATGTCAACCCACACTTCTACGAGCACTTCACACTTGAGAGCCTGTATGGTGTTTGAGAGAGAGTCAACATTACACCCTGTCAGCGCCTCAACGCTTGGTGACCCAAATATACACCACAACATTGTACTTCACCAGTCCAGGTTGACCTCCTTACATTTAGCATTAACATTCTGGTAGGCCAGACTCGTGGGGTCTCATCTACGAAGTGAACAGTGGTAAATAGGTCAACCGCCGACACCAGCTTGGTACTTGGCGCCTCATACTGCTAGATGATCGACAGTTACTGCAGAAGTTGATTTATACTGTGCTACACATATAAACACCTTTCAACACTTTGACAGTCGTCGATGTCCATCTGTGTGAACGATCACGTCACGTTGTTTATGTTTAAGCTCCGGTTGTAAACAGTTCCAGCTGTTGTTTACAAGCTACATCTAACAGACATCCCTTTATATATCAACGTTGGATCTTCTGGTCTCAACTGTGTTGGCGAGAATGTATTAGTAGCTGTACTTTGGAAGCCACTACCTGTTGTCGTCGTTTCTGTAACCTTCGATGGTGGATCTTCTACCCATTGCTGTTCAGTGTTGTACTTCATTGTTGACTAAAGGCCAGGATTGTACTTAAGATAAGTGGCAGTTTGTTTTTGGAAACTGTACCGTTGTATTGTGTTCAACTGGGCCGTCCTTACAACACCTCTATTATATGCTAGATGTTTATGTTATATTTTCTTTAATTTGTGTAGACTTCTGCGGGTTTTGGTTGGGCGGTGTCAGTTGTAGGGTATCCCACGTGACAGAGGGCCTACGACAGCGTTCTTTAGGGACTAATCACGAATTTCCCACAGCGGAAATAGCCAGCGACTTTGTGTTGCTTTCGTGATATTTTTGTTTAGCTATGCCGAGGTGTCCTTTCATCGTTTTTGTGATATTTTCTTTATTCTTTAGCTTGTTCTGATTTGTTTGTATTTGTCAGCCTCTTCTTCCTGTCATTTATTTTTTATACACCTTTTCGTTTATAACTGTGTTATCATTCGTTTTGTTTACTTCTTCGCAGTTATCATTACATCATGTGTAACATTTTCCTTTAGTTTCGCTGTATTGTTTATTTGACTTCTGCGATCGTTGTCGGTTGTTCTGTATATTTGTCTTTCTGTTCATTAACGTTATACATTGTTGTCATACACAGTTTATATATATATATATATATATATATATATATATATATATATATATATATATATATATATTTATATATATATATATATATATATATATATATATATATATATATATATATATGTATATGTATATGTATATGTATATGTATATATATATATATATATATATATATATATATATATATATATATATATATATATATATATATATATATATATATATATATATACATATACATGGTCATTCACTATTATTAATATGATGCACTTTAGATATTTAAGTGATTAATGATGATATTATTATATATAAACAAGGTAATTATACAAGGTTTTTGTCAAAGACTTGTCTCCTGCTGAGGTTGGGATAAAGTAAGTTATTATTTCAGGTTACTGATCTCATATTATTAGACATAATGTCTACACTACAGTATTTTATTGAGCAAAGGAAATCCCTTTGTAAGGCTGGTGAGAAATTGGAGGAATTCGCGACTACTGAATATGCCAAGGCACTGAAGTCGGAAGAAAAAGGACAGAAGATGGAAAAGGACCAAAAGAAAATAGAAGCTGAGAATTTAAGATTGCAGATGCAGGCAGATGAAAGGAAATTCCAGATGGAAATGGAAAAACAAAAAAGAGAAGCTGAGGCTGAAAATAAATGATTATAAAGAGAAGCTTAACCTCAGAAATGAGGTATCTGAGGAAGGTGGTTGAAGTAACAAGAAGAGACATGGTACGCAACCAGACGATACGTCAAGGCCTAAAATGCCACCCCCTACAGACCCAAGTAGAACAGTCCCAACTAAGATGGTTTGGCCATGTCTGCAGAATGGGAGAAGATCGGCTACCACGACAAGCATGGGAAACAAAGAGCCAAGGATCCAGACCCCGAGGACGACCCAGAGTCCGCTGGGAGGACAACATTAGACAATCTTTGAAGGACCGAGGACTAGAATGGAACCAGGCCAGGAGGAAGACAGCCGATAGAATAGTCTGGCGCTCTCTCTTCCAAACCTCTACACCTCACGGTAGAAGGGGAACGACTAAGTAAGTAAGTATAAAGAGAAGCTGAGGAGAAAAAAATCCAACTACAAATGGAGGCTGAAAATAAAAGGTTAGAAAGAGAAGACGAGCAAAAAAAGATAGAAGCTGAGGAGAGAAAAGCGAAAATGGAACTCGAAGAAAAACTCTTAGCTTTGGAGTTAGAAATGTTGAAGTTGATTCTTCTTCTTCTTCTTCTTGCGATCGCATCTTTGATGATTACACCGTCAGACGAGTTCTCATGATGAATTCGACTGTTGTTTGAAGTTCCTCTTTAACTCCATATAGCTTTGAGTTTAGTGTTGAGTCATTGGGCCAGTATATCTTTCTTAACTGGTCATACAGAGGACAGTCCTGTAGAACATGCTCAGCAGTTTGTTCGTTTAATCCACATGTGCACAGTGGTGAAGCAGACAATCGTAGCTTGTGCATGTGTTTATTCAGTTTGTTATGCCCTGTCCTGAGTCGAAAAAATAGTTATCTGTCCCTGCCGGTCGAGAGTGTGATAGTCGTCTTTGGGTTGGTTCTGTTCTCTTCTGATAGTCTGGATAGCTCTCTTTTTCTCAAAGTATGTGACTTCATTATCTTCTTGTTCACATTCTCCTCCCTTTTTTGCAAGTTTATCTGCCTTTTCATTTCCGGGTACACCACAATGAGATGGTACCCACTGAAGTATGGTTCTCTTTTTGGCAGCTACCTTGTTTAGTTCATTTCTCAGATGCGGGAGTTTACCACCCTTGAGAGCTTGCAGGACAGACAGTGCATCTGTGAGGATGACTACCTGGTGGCAGTCAGAGTTGGTGTTATAAATCATATTTGCAGCTTGGTCTAGAGCTTGAACCTCAGCTGTATAGTTGGAACAGAATTTACCAGTGGGAATGTGCCTAGTCTCATAGTGGTTGTCAGGATATGAGATAAAGATACCGGCACCTCCATTCCTAACAGCATTAGTTGCTGATCCATCTGTATAGGCATGTATCCATGATTGATCGGGATAGCTTTCTTGGATCATACTCAATGTAGCAGTTCGTTTTTGCAGATCATTATACTCACATCCACTTGTGAGACCACTGACTGATGTATTAATTTGGAGGGCACTGCAGGCCTGCTCCCATGGTACAGGGTATAGGGTGGGCTTCAGTGGTGTTGTCTTTATGGATAGGTCTTCTTGATGCTGTCTTATAAGTCTTTTCCCCCGATGCACAAAGCTGCTACGCTTTAGACGTCCCAATGCCAGATCATCTAGTCTTGCCTTCATTGGGTGCATTGGCATACTGTTGTACTTTTCCATCTGGATCATGGTTTTTGTGTCTCTTCTATGGGACAATGTCTGTAATCCGGCAACCTTCTGCATCTCTGTTATTGGTGTAGTTTTCATGGCTCCTGTAATGAGCCTGAGAGCTTGATTTTGCACCTTGTCCAAAGACTACAGATGTGAGTTAGCAGCTGATGACCATGCTGCTGAGCTAAACTCTAAGTGTGGTCTTATTACTCCATTATAAATCTTCTTTAGATTTCGTTCATTTGCTCCCCAGTTGGTACCTGCTAATTTTCTGAGTATGCCTAGTCGTCTTCG
Source organism: Oreohelix idahoensis (assembly GCA_024509875.1). Lineage (NCBI taxonomy): Eukaryota > Metazoa > Mollusca > Gastropoda > Stylommatophora > Oreohelicidae > Oreohelix > Oreohelix idahoensis. The sequence goes on from JAMPIV010012569.1 coordinate 89,939, forward strand.
GGCCTTTCCCTCTGCATTTTCAATATGCTTATTCCATGTAAGCCTTTGGTCAAATGTCACCCCAAGATAGGTGGGGTAGCTTTCTTCCTTGATCACGGTTGTCCCTAGGTGTATGTTAGCTGATTTGTCCTTGGGGGCGAGGGAGAACAGTGTTGTGGAGGTTTTGTCTGTGTTTATTGTGATAAGCCATTTCTCTGCCCATATGACACTAGCATGTCTGCTGCCCGCTGCATTCTATAACTTGCTGTGGTGACATTTTCATCAGCGCACCAGAGTACTAGGTCATCTGCATATAAGGCAGCTTTAACTCCTGCAGGGAGATCTTTCACCAGGTCATTGATGTAAACAAGGAAGAGTGTTGGGGAAATTACTCCTCCTTGAGGTACCCCCTGATGGAGCAACACTTTTCTGCTCTGCAGACCGTCAAGAGTGACTCTAGTTCTCCTGTTATGCAAGTATGACTGGATCCATTTCATCATGTTGCCTTCGATTCCACTTCTCCTAAGTTTTGCAATGAGGCCATCTTTCCACACCTTGTCAAAGGCCTGCTTGAAGTCGACCCAGATCGTTAGGACCTTTTTCTTCTCCTGGAAGGCATCTTCTATTGCTTGAGACAAGTAAGTAACCTGGTCTTCTATACTGTAGCATTCTCTAAATCCAGCTTGTTGCGGCACCAGGATCTGCTCAGACTCTAAATACCATTTCAATCTGTGGTTGACTATTCGCTCCATAGTCTTCCCAACACAGCTTGTGAGACTGATTGGCCGGTAACTTGCAGCCTCGGTCTTACATTTCTCTTTCTTTAGTATGGGTATTGTGATGGCTTCTCTCCATACTTGGGGTACCATTCCTTTCAACCAGCTGTGGTTGAATATCTCAAGCAGTTTTGTCTTTGCTGCTGAGCTCAGATTTACTAGCATTTCGTTGCTGATTTTGTCTGGGCCGGGTGACTTTTGAAACTTAAGCTTGGAAATAGCATTCTGTAGTTCTCCTAGTGTGATGGGTTCCCTCATTGGGGCAGGAGTATCTGTCTGTCCCATGGTTGCCAGTATTTCTTTTCTTATCTCTCTCTGATGATCTATGTTAATGGGTAAGTTGCTTTCTGAACTGTATCTTCTAGCAAACAAGTCTGCAGCTTGTTTTCCTCTGAAAAGTTTGCCACCTTCATCCAATGTGATAGTCTGCCTAGGTGAGGAACGCTCTTCATTTAGAGACTTGACTAATCTCCAAAGTTTCCTGCCGTCTTTCTCAAGGTTCAGCGATGCCGTTTTAGTTCTCCAGCTTTTCCGTTTTTCTTCTAGCTTTGTTCTCTGAAACTCTGCTACAGCCTTTTTCCATTTGTTGTGAGTTTCAAGTGAAGGCTGAGACTCTGCGTCCTTTCTAGCCCTGTCCATGGCTTCCTGACGTTCTTGGAGTGTGCTGGACCAGTATGGTATGTAGTTACGCCGGCATCCTTTAGGAATGGTTTCTTTTGCAGCTTGTAGTATGCATCTGTTGAAGTCTTTTACCACTTCATTAATGTCTCTGTTCTGTACCTTGAGGGTAGACAGCAGCGTGTTCACCTGATGCCTGAATAAACCCCAGTTGGCTTTTTTGTAGTTCCATCTTGTAATGGCTGGGCCTGTACTGAGAGTTGCACTCTGGACAGTAAGAAAGATTGGGCGATGGTCGCTTCCCCCTAGTTGGTCTCCTACTTCTCTACTAATAGATCCAGCTATATCTGGTGTGGAGAAGGCAAGATCTGGTGTTGAAGTTGTGTGCCATCCTCTGGAGTAGAAGGTAGGAGTATCTGTGGCATTATTGACTAGGATTAGGGAGTGATCATCTTGCCAAGTTTCAACCTCTTCACCTCTGTGATCCAGGTGGTTATAGCCCCAGCTCTGGGAGTGGCTATTAAAGTCTCCAACTGCTATAAAGTTGGTGGCTGGTACCTGTATAGAGCTGAGACTCATGGGTTTGTTGTTCGGACAGTAATAGTTCAGGAGTTCTATTTCCATCTTGTCTACCTTTATCTGCAACAGCTGATATTCTGCTCCATCCATGAAGGTTTTCCTTTCGTGTGCAGGAATGTTATTCCTTACAAGAGTAAGTACTCCTCCTTTTCGTCTTTCTTTTCTGTCGGATCTGAAGCATTGATATCCCCTTATTTTAAAGGTTTGATCTGCTTTCAAGTGAGTCTCTTAGATACAGCAAACATTGACTTGCTTCTCATACAAGATGTTTTCCAGCTCTGTCTTTTTGCTGTATCCAGCCTGCTTGCTGTTCACTCCCTCTGCATTCCAGTGCATCATGACAAGTGGCACTCTGGGTTTCTCTTGTTCTGTTTTGTTTTGGTCAGTAGTTCTCCTCCGCCGTCTGCTGACTCCACAAGATGGTCTAGAGGGTCCTCCAGTAGCTGAGGGTGGGCTCTGTCGAGGCTCAGAGCCCGGCACTGCACCTGCCTGGTGGAGCTCCACAGGGCGAGCACCAGTACGAGATTTATTTGACGGTGTACTCTCCATAGAAAAAAAAGCGAGTTGCGTGATACTGTGGTTTCCGGTGCGCCTTCTGGCCCAGTATCTATGACTTTAGCACCTGTTCAACGGGAGAGTGGGCTCATCCCTAATCTGTTTATGTTCCCAGTAGTAGACTATTCGCAAGCAGCCTGGGGGTGTCACTGCTCTGCGCGGACCTTGTTTACCGAGGCGGCGTCCGAGCTCGTATGGTGAAAATATGGTTGCGTTATCTTCAAAATAGCCCTGTCTTTCCCATGGCTTTTCTGCCATCCTGCAACTTTGAGTTAGGGAGTTCTGAGCTCCAGTCTCTTTCCCAGGCATTTTATCCTGGCCTGGCACGCATACAGAGGACCCCACTTCTGGTTCTAAGTTAGCAGTTGGGGATAGGTGAGGTAGCACACTGTGCATTCCCCGTCATCCAGGGGGCTCTCCAACTATGCAGAGCTTGCACAATGCTGTGCTCTGGTTGTGGGCTCTCCCAAGGAATCCTCACGTCCTGCACAGAGCCACTTCCAGATACCCACCACCTGCCAACCCTCCATTGTAGAAATCTCCTGCATGCGGCCATCCAGTCAAGAGCCAGTATTAAGTCTGGTGCCCAAGTGATCCCCCCAAGCTCAGTGTGCAATGCTGGGTTCTCATCATGCTGCAACACAGGGGGGATTGTGATGCTCAGCCATCTCTCTCAACTCTGCACCAATAAGTGACATCGGGGACTTAACTGTGCCTCAGTACTGGGAGGCCCCGTTTCCGGGTACACCACACACAGCCAATTGAGGCAACGGTCGCCGTGGGCGTGTCTTCAGTGGGGAAGTTGTGGAGTCTTCCTGTCCATGTTCTTGCACATCCTAACACTGCCCGCAAGACATCGGAGGTTTGGAGAGTGGCCTTCTCTGCTTTTTTGAGCCGGGGTGGGCTCCCCGGGCAAGTCTCGATGGGGATCGGGACGTGTCCACGCGCCAGTGGGCCCAGCATCAGCCGCATCTGATGGAGGACTTGCTCTGCCAGGTTTGTTGTGGATTTCCTACCGCCCCCGGTAGAAGCCAGAAGTGTACTGTGCCAGCTCTGGGGGAGATAAAGGGGGTGTTTCTGCGTCTCCTTGTGATACGTAGCCAAGGTAGGGCTCACAGTGCTCTTTCCCCGCCACCAAATTGCCTGCTGGTTACGCCGAGTTCTCCGAGGCTCTAGGCATGTGACCAAGAGTTGAAGTCAATAGGATCGTCAAGTCCTGAGTCTCTGTGCCTGTACGATGGGTTCCGATCTTCAGGGAGCAGTCCACACTCGTTCCTACTCCCAAGACTTGTTCAGTATCCATCTGGCTCCTTCCCACCCACAGAGGGCGTGTACGGTGTAGTGCACCGGTTTTATTATCGAGGTTTGCTCCTCTAGATCCATTGTGTTTAGCCTGAGGATTCGCACCCTCAGTTACCAGGACTACCTCGAGGAGGGTGTGGCTCTTCACCACGCACAACGATCTTGGGGTATGAGAGGTTTTGCTAGGCCAAGAGACTAACACCGCAATGGTCGCTCCTTTCATGAAAAAGAATTCACTAGGCCTAGGGTGAAGCAAGGGGGGAAACCCCCTACCCACAACACCAGCACATCATACCCCCTGTCTGTAAAAGACTTGCCCCTTGAAGTTGATGAATATGGGTAATGCTAATGATCCAAATAATCTGTCAACTTCTAATAAGACAAATGCTACTACGTACAAGGTCAAACTACCTGCTTTCAATTCTTCCAGTGACGATATAACGTTCTATCTGGAGAGTTTTGAACGGTCATGTCAAACTCATAATGTAGAAAAGTCACAATATGTTAATCAGTTGTCGGAGATACTTAGAGGTGAAGCATGGTAGAGGAGCCTAACAAGAATAATTATGATGTTGTCAGAGCGACCTTATTAAAGAAATATCAACTTAACGAAGACGGTTATCGTCTTCGCTTCAAGACTATGTTACCAGAAACTGGGGTAGAATTCTCAGAATTCATCTCAAAAATACGTCTTACGTTCACACGATGGATTGAGCTGTCTAAAACAGAACATACATATGAAGCCCTTATGGACTTATTACTTCGAGACAAAGTTATGTCATCTGTCAATGAGTATTTTCTTGCCTTTCTACATGAGCGTAAACCTAAGAACATAAATGATATGGAAGAACATTGTTGCCAGTATGTCACTGCGCACCCTCATGTAACTGTTAGCAACTCTAAAGTTAAGGAAGGTTTGCCAGTTGCTTCTGCAACACCGTATTGCTCTAACTTTCTTTGTAAATTCCAAGGTGCTCAACACAACTTTAATAGGAAGAGTAATCGTAATTATGCTCAAAATCAAAGCAATCCATCACATAATGGTTCTTATTCGAAGAACTGGAGGCGATCTGACAGTCCTCGTTATTTTGGGTCCAACAATTATAGAAACTTTCGCAGGGGTAGTCACAATAGAAACTATCCAAGCTATTCTTCACGGAGACAACGACACCAAACTAATGAATATTCTAATCAATGGGAAAATGACAATGGTGACTATGGAAACTGGGATTCAAACCAGAACAATGGTTACAGTAGGGCAAACAATGACAATTTCAGAGAAATTATTATCGCGGTAGATCTCAACACAACAAAAAGAGATCATATCACCAGGCAAACTCTGTACAGCAAGAGTCTCAGGGAGCCTGTAATCAAGTGAACGATAATAAAAACTCTAATGCTATCACTTGTTCTGCTTTTGATTTTGGGAGAGCATCTCAATGCCCCCAATGCACTACATTGTTCGAACCAACTACTGTAACTACCTTAAGTTGTGGTCACCCTCTTCCCGCTCTTCCTGCTGCAGTTGCACATGACGAGAGAGGATCTCTTATCTTTCATAAAGGTCTAGTGAATAATAATCCAGTCTCAGTCCTTTTTTTATTCTGGATGCACTACTATCGGAGTTAAGCAATCTCTTATAGATCCTTCCTGTGTGACGGGAAAGGTGATCAAATGTGTGACATTTGGTGGCACTCTGGAAAAGTATCCAACTGTTATCATTCACATTGCTACTCCCTTTTTTACGGGAGATGTCCACGCGTGTCTTCTACCTAATCCTATTGCGAATCTTATCATCGGTCGTATTCACGGAGTTAAGGAATGCACCCCACAGCAGATTGCTGCTTGGGAAGAACAAAATATCCAAGCTACCAATGCAGTGGTCACAAGAGCACAAGATCTTAATATGCCTCAAACTTCATCGACTGAAAGTAATGAAGTGTAAAGCCAAGATGGTCACTTGGTGATTTCGCGTGACTCTTTTATAAAACTGCAAGAAGATGATCCTTCTTTAAAAAAATGCTTCCTTCTTGCTAAAAAGGGTGATCCAAATCAGAACACAAATCGCAAATCTTGGATTACAATGAAGAATGGCGTACTAGTGCGTATGGTACAAGACTCGACTACGTCTATGCATTCACAAATTCTTGTGCCTAAGAGTATGAGAGTCCAAATTCTGCAACATGCTCACGACTCTCAGTGTGCTGGACATATGGGTTTTTCCCGTACTAAGTCGAGAGTCCTTGCGGCTTTCTTTTGGCCATTTGGGAATAAAGACATACGCATTTATTGCCGATCTTGCATAATATGTCAATAGGTCAAATCGAGAGGTCCACGACATGCAGCACCTATCCAGGCTGCGGACATTCCTATTCGGCCGTTTCAGAAAATGGCAATAGATATTATTGGCACTTTTAGGATCAAGTCGGCCAGAGGACATCAATTTATCCTAACATGCGTTGACATGTGCACACGTTGGCCAGAGGCTATACCTCTTAAGAGCATCTCCACTGCCGATATCGCAGACGCTCTTTGGCTGATATTTTCTCGTTTGGGATTTCCCAGAGAAATATTGTCAGACCATGGAACCCAACTAATATCAGACACTATGTCGCAGGTAATGTCTACTCTGCATATTAAAAGGTCTCTGAGTAGTATTTATCACCCAATGTCTAATGGGTTAGTTGAACGTTTGAATAGAACACTCAAGAATTTACTTGGGAAGATAACAGAGGATCATCCTCGGGATTGGGACAGGGTTTTACCCGCGGCTCTCTTTGCATATAGAGAGGTCCCCAACGAACATACAGGGTTTTCTCCTTTTGAACTTGTCTTTGGCGCGTGACCGCGCGGTCCTATGTCTTTGCTTTACGATCTTATAACTGCTGCTAATATTAACGATGACACACAATCGTCATATGAGTATGTCATTGCTCTCAGGCAGAACATTATCGAAGCATGCAAACTAGCAACTTCCTCATCCGAATTTGCTAAAGAAAAGGTAAGACAATTTGCAAATAAGAATAGATGCCTACGACAACTTTGTCCTGGCGACAAAGCACTTGTTTTTCTCCCTTGTAGGTTATTGACGGAAAGCATAAAACCTTTCATATAAACATGCTCAAGGAACTTCATGAACGACCAGACTATTTGCAGCCTATTTTCCAGGCGACGGACGATTCTCCAGTCCCACATGGTCATTACTCATCCCTGTCTGTTATACAGGATGAGGAAACTACTTTTTCAGATGTTAATCTTCCTCTTCCAGTGATTCCACTTCATTCTATGGAATCATGGAAAAACGTTACTGTTTCTCCTAATTTATGTATTGAGGAACAGCGACAAGTCTCTTCTATGTTACAAACATTTCAGGATGTCCTTACTGACATTCCTGGACACACACATGTCATTGAACATGACATAATACTTACTGACCATAATCCTATTAGAGTCAGACCTTACCCTATCCCTATTCATTTTCAAACACAGGTCGAGAAAGACTTGGATGAAATGATACAATTGAAAATAATTGAACCATTAACTTCAGCATACTCTTCGTCCATGGTTATTGTTCGAAAGAAAGACAATAACATACGATTTTGTGTCGATTATCGCAAATTAAACCAAGTTACGAAGTTCGATGCTGAACCTATGCCTTTATTAGAAGATCTACTTATTAGACTTTCTAATTCTCGATTCTTTACCAAACTCGACTTGTCGAAAGGTTATTGGCAAGTTCCTCTAACTGAACGTGCCAAACCTCTCACTGCTTTCTCAACACCTAGGGGTTTGTTTCAATGGAATTTCATGCCTTTCGGCCTAATGAACGCCCCAGCTACTTTCGTACGCATGATGCGCCGAATTCTCTCATATCGTTCAGATGTCATTGCATATTTGGACGATATCTGTCTTTTCAGTGATTCTTGGGATGATCACTATTTGGGTTTATATGAATTACTGTCTACTCTACGCGAGCATAATTTGACTGCAAAACCCTCTAAAGCTTATGTAGGGTTTAGTGAAATTTCTTTCCTGGGTCACCGTGTTGGTCATGGTCTCTTGAAGACAGAGGACCACAACACTTCTAAGATATTAAACATTTCTATTCCTAAGACGAAAAAACAAGTACGTAGCCTCTTAGGTTTAATACAATTCTACGGAAGATTCATTCCGAATCTGTCTTCTATTACGGCACCTCTTTCAACCCTATTGAAGAAAGGATCTCCTAATATGGTGCGCTGGTCCAAAGATTGCCAGTCTTCATTGGATCAGATTAAAACTTTATTCTCATCTCCCCCTATCTTAAGGCTACCTACTACTGATAAGACTTTTGTTCTTCGTAGTGACGCCTCATCCACTGGGATCGGGACGGCACTAATGCAGGAGTATTCAGAAACTCTGCATCCGGTAATGTATATCTCTAGGAAACTGAATGCGGTAGAAATGAATTACTCCGTTCTAGGCCGTGAATTGTTGGCTATGGTTTGGTCAATCCTTAAGCTACAAAGATTCTTTCTTGGCGCGCATTTCATTGTGGAAACTGACCAAAAAGCTCTTACAACTGTTCAGAGTAAGAACTTGAAGAGCTCGAGATCCACTCGATATGCCATTGCTCTTCAACCTTTTCATTTCACGGTACGAGCTATCCGTGGTTCGGATAATGTGATGGCAGACATACTGTCTAGATGCCCACATGACTCCACTTAACTCTTGTGTCCTAGATTTCCTGATACACATCTAGACTTATGACAGTTCTTTACTATAACAATATATATTAGCACATTTGTTTTCACATTAGAATTGTAAATTAAGTGATTTCTTTCTCTGTTTCCATCTCTGGTATAACGGAGGAAGGTTTAGTTTGCACGATATAAAGGTCGGAAATTAATACGGCCACATTTAATACTTAGAAATGTAGTATTGACTATAGTATATTATAACATTCTACGAATTGTGTTATTTGTATTCTTTTCAGCAAACCAGTGCTGTATTTTGGAGAACCTATAAAGAGCTCCTGTTATGACTTAGAATGTCCAAGCCTACCCTTTGGACGCCTCTTACATGTGCCCTCCTGAATGGAGTATTGTATTGATCTTCGGATAGCAACTTCAAGAGTTTTCATTAATATATATATGTGTATTCAGAATGGTAATAAAACACATTAAATTTAGTTATGATAACTTATATCACTATATTCCAGGAGATTACCTGTTAAAATTACATTAAGGTAATGACTCCGCTATATGACATTACATTTTTTTATATGTATGTAATATTTGTTTGCATTGTAACATTGCCTGCAACTTAGAGTTCTTTGGTGGCACCTCCCCGGATATGTTTATACATGGAGAAAATAGTTTCTCTTACCTGGTGAGATATCTTTTGTTCTCACCTGACGCCCCATTGTGCGTCGATTGAGCCTGACATTTTGGCGTTTTATATCATCGGCGCATAATCCATGCATTATGAGCTTGTTGTATCTTGCTCATTGATGTACTTAAAAAAAAAAATGGGAGTAAATATACAATTTATTGTCCTGAACCTCAATCTTTTGGAACAGGACTTCTCAAAATCATAAAATATTTTTTTACAGTTTTTAAATAAATAAGATGGAACTCTGTTTACGAAGGGTAATATAATAAGAATGTCACTAGAATTAGTATCCCACTGTCTGATTCTCAATGCTTTATATAACACTAGTCAGTTATTTGAGGGTTTGTTTTGTTCATCACTCCCCAGGAAATTCTTTCTGTTGTGGTGGTTTAAAGTTAGAGGAACTGTCATGTGCCCGTGTCACGACACTTATCTAAGAAGTCTGTCTGATGCTTTGGGCTCCAGCCTAAGTATATGGTCACTCAAATGGTGCTGCTTTCTGGATAAAGATATTGCCTGAAGCTCAAAGGATATGGTGATTCTTCACTGCCCACAATTTTTGCTTTCTCCAGTTTGTCTACAACACTTTTTACTGGTAATACAACCCTTAAATGAGAAGGAAAGTTTCCTCCCCTTTATAGCCTGTCTATAACAATTCCTCAACTAATCAATGGTAATCTTACCTGGGGTCAGCCATGTGTGCTTACCATATGCACCAAACCCTATATTTTCTTGACTACACTCAGTCCGGTGTTTTCATTCTTTTTTTCATATGGCATTAAAGCCACTACTCCTTTATCATTGCTTGTCTTCCACATAATCAGCAGGGGTGTACCAATATATCCTGTGACTCGTTAATGACTTCTTTCAACCATTCTATGTATAGTGTCACATGTTATTTGAACATTGTGTCACTCCAGGAACCACTACCAATTTATTTTCTCCGGGACTTACAGTCACAAAATTTTATGGCAAACTTACAAACACATTTATTTCCACTTCTCAATGGCAATATTAATTTTATTACCACGGCACTATGGCACAAAATTTGTAAGGCCAATAGCAACACATTGTCTACACTTTTCACTCCGAAAAAGACTGCATTCCTACCTAGGTCATCGTAACCTCTCCCAATTAGCAGTATCGAAATAAAATGTATCGGCATACACATAGAGCCTGATACTTGCTAAGGAAATATACAAATAAAGTCATTATCTTACCTCAAGTAAAGAATTAATAACACATGCACAAAGTTGACTAGTAGTAAATGGGTTCTCCAACTGCTTTATTGTCCAGAAGGCAAAAGCATGGTCACAAGGCTTCTCCCACTGATCTCAACTTTGCAGTGAACGATAATTTCTCAAATGGCGGTTCAAACTACGATGGCCTGATTTTTCAAGTAGTAAATTTTATTACCCTACCCTTAACCAAATCAGAAGACGACTCAAAATTTTAACTATTTTTGGACTATAAACTTTGAGTAATTGTAAGTGTGTTCGTTCGTCTGATTATCTTTGTTTATTTTATATCTCTGTTATTTAAGGACCGATTTCCAATATTAAAAGTGATAATTATACGGTCAACTGACCTCTATCGTTATATTTACTTTTCATTTGGTTATTCCTTAACATTTTCATCTGTATAATTTTTTTGGGTAATTAATGGTAGTTCTAACCTGATCTAAAATATTAGTAAATTAAATGTTTCTAAGTCAAGATAATTTTATTAAGTGGGAATCTTTAGGTTAACATATTAATCAATATCAGCGCTATAATTCAAGATATCCCTTTCTTTCTAATTCCCTTTAGTTATTGAGAAATAAATTATTTAATTTTGGACAAAAACACAGAATAGGCCTGTTTGCCACTACAACCAAGATTCCTTGTCTCTACCAAAAACGAGGTAACAATTTGATTGGTTGTTAACTTTTGACTACGTCCTTCGACAAATATATGGGGGTAGTAGCTTTTAACTTGTGGTGCCGTAGTAAAAAAAATGCAAATTCTCTAGTTAAATTTTAGCGGTAGATTTGACTTTGCCTCTCAGACACATTTTCAAATATAGTTATTTGTTATTTATAGACTGTAAAAATGCGTTAACTAGGTTATGAAGCGGGAAATTATTTGAGCGTGGGGTACACAGATCCATTTCACTACAGTTAGCAAGTTTTTATTAAGCAATGTATTTCTTCCATTTTGTTTTACCAATGATTCCCCCGGCTGACTTCTGAGAGCAGTTTATTGTTTGTTTGAGTGCCATGTCGACACCCGCGGAATTAAACCTTCCATTTGTTCTTCGAACAACATAAAGACTTCCTTTTATTTTTAATCGGTCATATACCTCAGGATGACGAGTCTCAAGATTCTGCATTTACTAGAAGAAAATAGAACCCCATCTCAAATAGATGACTCTATGAAAAATGTGGAAAATTGGATGACATCCTTCACTGTTTGCAGGTAGAGATTCCAGTTCCCGTCCCTGTTCGCTCTTATGAGGTTCTTTAAGAGGTGCAAGAATCCCTCCAGATATTTGCACTGCTCAGAATTCTTAACTTGTTCCTGTTTGAAAACATCGAACAATTTCAATGTTTCTTCTGATGTTGTGATCAGCTCTTGGAACTTGAGTTGTGCGTCTTCTGTTGTTAAGTGTTGCAGAACACTGAGCACATCACTAACTTGTGTAGCTAAGCTAGCATCTTCCTCGATAGTACTCAAAAATGCTTTCCATTTAATTAATTCTAACCCAGGCATTTTTTCGGTTTTACACAGGACCCAATATGCAGACCCTTTTTTCTGCAAGTGATGATTTAAAAACAGGCAGTAAACACATATATTAATTTAGTAGATATATGTACGAGTATTTATGCATCAAATTGTAGGAAGTTGGCTGCAGCATGTTAGGAAATAATATTGAGTTCTTATGTTATAATTGTTTGTTATATCTTGTGAAGTGCAAAAACAATAAAAAATCAAAATAAAACATGAATAAAAATTATGCAACTCCGGCTAGGCCGGTCCCAATCCCGGCTAAAAAAGGAGGAGGGCGGCCTGCATAGAGACTGAAAGGAGGCAGCCCCTCCATCATCCAAAGACACAAAAGGCCCATCACGTATTTCCTTTAAATCACGATTACTAGTAATACAAGAAAAAACCGGACTGATTCTAAAGGCGTCGAACTGGAACAGACTACGGACTACGACTTATGGAACTTGGAACACAAGAAGTATAAATGAGAAAGAAGAGGAGCTAGTGGTAGAGTTGAGGAAAGCAAAATTAGAAATCCTTACTGTAACGGAAACAAAGGAAAAGGGACAAGGAGTCATGGATCTCGATGGTGACACGCTGCTCTTCAGTGGTGTACCTACATCTGAAAGAGCTAAACGGGGCGTGGGTTGCATTGTGGCTAAAACCCAAAAAGATAGTATCAAAGGATGGAACTTTGTCTCCTAGCGCATTAGGGTTGTAAAACTAAAAGAAGGAGAAACCATAGTCAACCTTGTTATAATTAATGGACCAAACGAGGATGAGAGAGCAGAGGTCAAGTAGGAAGTCTTCGAGCTGCTTCAAAGGACGGTGAATGACTGCCTAGATGAAATGAGCATGCTCGGAGATTTCAATGCCAGAGTTGGAAATGACCATGCTAGATGGGGTGGAGTTATCGGAAGATGTGGAGTAAAAACTCTAAATGACAATACAAAGCAACTCCTTAGATTTTGCAGTGAGCAGAATCTGATCGTTACCAACACAAAGTTCACCCATAAGCGCATACATGCTTACACTAGATGTGAACAAACTAGGAATGAGAAGTCAGTGATCAACTATGCCATAGTTAGGAGGAGCTCATTCAAGGATGTCCAAGATGCTAGAATTTGGAGGGGGCCAGAGACTGGAAGTGATCACTACCTGCTAACAATCAAAAGAACAACTAAAAGAGTTGCTCAGCCTAGGAACTGATCAACATCACGCAAGAAACTAAGTAAACGAGCATTAAGACCTACAAGCTGAGAGGGGCAGAAATTAAGACCAGATATCAGGAGCTTATTGCTATAGCGGTGAAAAACACAGAAGAACAACCCGATGAATTGGAAACCCTGTGGCTTAAATTCAAGGACATCATAAGGACATCATAAGGACAGCTGCTGCAGAAGCATGTGGTGAAGTCCGACTTGGGAACAAGAGAAAGAGGACACCTTGGTGGACAGTCAAAGAAAAAATAAGAGAGAAGACAATGGCATGGAAACAATGCGTAGGAGCTAAAAACACAGCAGGACAAATAGAGAAATATAGAGAATATGTGATATTCAGAACAAAAGCAAAGAACAAGGTGCTAGCAGCAAAACAGAAGTCCTGTGAAGAATTTGGAAAAAAGCTAGAAAAAGATGCGCAAGAAAACCAGAAATTGTTCTATAAGACCCTAAAGAACATGAGGAAGGAAAAACAATGCCCTCTCAAATTTATAAAGGACAAGCAAAGGCAAACTGCTTACTGCCCCGAAGGAAGTAATGGAAAGATGGAAAGAATATTTCTCAGAACTCCTTGATGGTGAGCAAGGTCAAGCTTCAGAAATGATAACCACTAGCACAGAAGATGAAACAAATGGTGATGAAGATGACATGAAGTTGGAAGAACTGAAGGCAGCACTGGAGAAAATCAAGATGGGCAAAGCAGCAGGGCATGATGGTATAACACCAGAAATGGTTAAGTACATGGGAGCATCAGGCGACCTATTACTCTTAAGGGTCCTACAGGCAGCATGGTGCAACAAGACCATACCAAAGTATTAGGAGATTGCCATAGAGGCATATCCCTTCTCAGTGTCCCTGGTAAAATCTACTTTATAATCCTAGAGCAGAGACTCCGACGCCTAGCTGAGCCACAGTTAGATGAGGTCCAGTGCGGATTCCGAGCAAACCGAAGTACTCAAGACCTAATCTTCACACTCAGACAGCTGAGTGAAAAGGCCCTTGAGTATAAGAGTGAGATCCATCTTTGTTTCATAGATCTGGAAAAGGCGTTTGACAGGGTCCCCTGGAGCAAACTTTGGGACTGTTTGGCAAGGAAGAACATTCCAGCACCTCTGATTCATGCTATACACAGCTTCTACAAGTCTTGCAGGAATTATGTGAGGACAGCAAACCATAAGTCAGAAGAGTTCAGGACCACCACTGGTGTAAGACAAGGTGATATCCTGTCACCTTATCTTTTCATACTCCTCATGGACGATGTTATCAAATCATGTAAGGAGAGAACAAGAAAGTATTCAGTGGTGTACTGGAAGATGAGACATATATATTTCAGAGCTGGCATTTGCTGATGATGTTGCCTTGATTGCTAAATCAGAGGCACGTCTCCAATCCAACCTGCAAGCCTGGAAGGAAGAGCTGGAGAAGAGAGGGATGGTCATAAGTAGCTCTAAAACAAAATCCATGGTGATATGACGAGAAGAAAGAAGACATCAGATTAAGCTGGGAGAACAGGTCCTGGAGCAGGTCGACCACTTTAAATATCTCGGAGCTATTATAGACCGAAAGGGAGGCATCAAAGAAGAGTTGGCCACTCGAAAAGCAGCAGCTGGGAGACTTTTTCAGGCCATAAATCGAGGATTCCTCAGCAAGAGAGAGAGGTTGGTAAAAAAACGAAGATGGCTGTATACCGCTCCACCTATGTCCCAGTCTTGACATATGGATGCAAGTCATGGGCAATGACTATAACCCACAAAAGCTAGATCAAAACCTCAGAAATGAGGTATCTGAGGAAGGTGGTTGAAGTAACAAGAAGAGACATGGTCCGCAACCAGACAATACGTCAAGGCCTAAAATGCCACCCCCTGCAGACCCAAGTAGAACAGTCCCAACTAAGATGGTTTGGCCATGTCTTCAGAATGGGAGAAGATCGGCTACCACGACAAGCATGGGAAACAAACAGCCAGGGATCCAGACCCCCCATGACGACCCAGAGTCCGCTGGGAGGACAACATTAGACAATCTTTGAAGGATCAAGGACTAGAATGGAACCAGGCCAGGAGGAAGACAGCCGATAGGATAGTCTGGCTCTCTCTCTACCAAACCTCTACACCTCACTTTAGAAGGGGAACGACTAAGTAAGTATTTCTTAAAAATATCATTATAACGACATCGCTAAAATTAATTTCGAAATTATATATTGAGGTTGATTCGTTAATATTTTATTGAGTGTTATGTATGTAACTATACTACATGTAAACAAATAACCACATAACGTCATTAATTGATAAAAGTAAGCAAAAACTAAGCACCAATTTAATTATTTCGCTATCTGTTCAAAATACGATGTTCACAGGAAGTATTTTTACATGATATGAACACTCAAAGCCACTTATTATCTAATGTTTTTTGTTCAATTTTGGAATCTTATGTAGCAGGCGTGCCATGCGGCCTGTGACTGGATCCAAAACAACTCTAGCAGACGATGTAAAGCACACAATTTCAGCTTCAGGATTTTTTTTTCGCTCACAAAATGTTCACACACATGTGCTGGATGTAATGAAATTATTTTAAACTGGCTTATCGCCAGATATTCTATAATTTTACACTCAAATGCGACACAAATCACGCTTGAACAGGATGCGCCAATGGGTAAAAGTAAACGCCACTCTGGCGCATCACACAGCTCGAGTGTTAGAATGAGTGGTTAAGCCTCTCTGCTACTTCTGCTAGCATAAACATACCTTTCACTGACCACCTCTGCTACTTTTGGACCAAACACATGGTTTTCTCTAATCTGCTTCAGTTTATGTATTTTCCAATACATGCAATTTAATGGTCATACTTCAACACAATGTCATCTTTTCCCATCTTTTATGCATGTTTTTGGGTTTATTTCTGTCAATATTCAGTCAAAGGTCCCAAATTACGAAATTAAATACTAGCCACTGCACGTAAATGCCAAAAACAAAATGGCGTCCTATAAAACTCATGCCCGTGATGCCAGATATCTACCCAATATCTTACCCTTCCTTTAGGCATGCCTTAAGAGAAAACTCGTCCACCTCAAAAATCCTACGGGACATATGATCAGGGACTAGACTAATTCTGCAGATATGGCTAAACAACCAAAGTTAAAACTGTTCTACTTGGGTGTGCCGCAGATGGGTTTTGAGGCCTTGCTGCATTATCTGGTTGTGAACAATGTCTCTTCTTGTTACCTCAACCACTTTCTTCACCTTAGCCTCATTTCTAAGGTTTTGATCTGACTTTTGTGAGTTGTAGCCATTGCCCATGACGCACATCCATACGTCAAGAAACCAGATTACAAGTAATACAATAGAGAAAACAAGACTAATTGACGAACTGGCACGGACTACGGATTAAGACTTATTGAACATGGAATATTATGTGACACACTGCTATACAGTGGAGTCCTGAAAACTGAAAGAGTTAAAGGGGGTGTAGGTTGTAATGTGGCTAGAAACAACAAGAATAGCATCAAGGGATGGAGCTTTGTCTTGGAGCACATTATGGTGGATACATGCCTCACCTCGGAGATGAAAACCCAAAAACCCCGTACAAAGACCATCAACACTTGTAAAAGACTGAAAAACACACATCAAAAGAGTTAATTCATGCACAAATATTTTCAGTTACAATGGGCTGCCTTATAATTCAGGCCTTTTAAAGCAGGCCATCACTTACTTTAAAACCCAAAACAATAAATGTCTTGAGTTTATTTTACACTGTAAAAATGATGCGATTGTGTCATCATTTAGACTTTTTCTGCGCTCATTTATCACCAACAGACAGGGAAATCCTATGGTCGATAGGACATTATAAAATAACTTCGAGACACAATAGTAAGGTGAATGGGTTAGAAATCCTAAACCTAACTCTGACCCCAAACCTTAATCTTAACCCTAAAGTCGTTCGCAATGTGCAAGGATGATATCGAACCAGACGTTCCACTTTTCTCAATTAATTTTACTTCTTCGTTGTTGTTATTATTATTATTTCAAAGAGAATAAAATGAACTAAACAATATTGGAATGGAGAGCTTTCTAAAGCGGTTTTGAATTATTTCAATATTTGATGTAATTTAAAAAATAATAAAATCACGTTATCGTTTTCATATTTTATAAACTAAAAAACTCATAATTTACAACGAAGATATAAACTGGCGCTAGCGTAATATATTCTATACAGAACTTCAAAGATGAAAATAGCCGTTTTAGCCTAAGTGGCAGTTTTAAATACCGTACCTATATGGCTTTAATGTCAATGGTCATAACAACAAACATTGATAGTAATTAATTTTTTTTAATAAATAAAGGGCAAATTATGTTTCTATGTTCTTAATACAAAATCCGCATATCTTATTATTTCTTGATGAATTCTGGCAGAGAGTCTCTTTAGTTTCCGTCGTGTAACGCCATGCAGTTATTTTATAATTTAATATTGTAATTATGACATTATGAGTAATTAATTTTTTTTCGTAAGAAACGTCAACAAATAAGGGGCTATAATCATTATATAAAATTCATGAGTAATCAAGGGAATTAACATAAACATGGGAGCCGCGCTAGCGTAGTGGTTACAACACCGCTCTGGCGACCGGGTGATACAGGATCAAACCCGGGCGACGGCATTTGAGGAATTTTCGTCGACCGGGATTTGGACTGGATTAACTCGAGACCTGGCGAAGACATTTGAAGGAGTGTCGTCGACCAGGGACTGGCGGCTCCTGAGCCGACCCAGCTGCAATGGGTACCTCCGAAATCGGCGAGTATTTGCCTGAATGGCGAGGGACACCTGTCTCTGTACAAGAAATAAAGGGATACTCACGTAAAATCAATGTCAGGTTAGATATAAAAATAATAACCTGAGATTTCGCCTCGAGTATTAGCGGGCGTACGCAAAAAAAAAAAAACATAAAAACTATCGTTTTGTTTTTGTGACAACTGCCATACTTTTCCATATTTTACAACATAGTTCAAAACTATTAACCACACACTAACCATAGACAGAACTCACTATAGGATGGGAAGCAATGGGACCAGAATTAAAACAGCAAGGTTTAAATCAGCCAAAAAGAAAGTAAATCTTCCAATGTTATGCACCAACAACTGATACAGAAGAATCTAAGAAAGAAGACTTTTACACCAGATTACAAAATGTCTTGGACAGAAGGAAAAGAAAGGACTCCATAGTTTTGTTGGGAAACCCGGGGGACCTAAATTAGAAAAAAAAAAGAAACAGACATCATGGGCTTTGAAGAAATCTTGGGAAAGCATGGATGAGGTAGGATGATGAACGTGAAAGGGGAACTATTAGCTAGCTTCTGTGATTCAAATCAACTAGCTATAAGAGGAAGCATATTTCCACATAAAAGAATACAAAAAGTAACATGGATATCACCAGACTACAGAACTGAGAATCAGATTGATCACATATGCATAAGCAAGAACTTTACATTGCATAATGTAAAAGTATGTAGAGGAGCAGATGTGGTATCAGACCACTATCTTCTGTTGGCTAAAACAAAATTAAAACTCAAGAAATTTAAAACAGTATATAGCTATAGACAACAAGACAATGTGGGATAGCTAAGAAACCAGGAAATAAGAGAAAAGTTTTATATTACAGTATCCAACAATTACCAAGTACTCCAACAGCTGAAGATGAAGCAGATACGGAAGACCACTGGAAACAAATAAAAAATATATGGAACGAGTGTTGCCACCGTTTTGTTGAGTTCTGTTTTGATCCTTTAAAGATTTTTGTTGAAGAATAGTATTTTTATATATTATTATTTTGTGTACTTTTACTTGATCTTCAAATTGTCCTTAATCAAGCCATTGTGCTGATTTGATGGTTTTTTGCGAATGATGAGTAATATGACCAATTCAACTGTATTGAAGCAAAGACGATGCGATTTCTTTGAGTCCACAAAAACAGTGCATATTTATTATGACATACAAAAATTAGTTGAATTCATTTGCATCAAATGGTTATATCAGATTCTGCGCAGTCCATTACAATCTCATATATATATAACTTGCTCTGTCGACAAAAGATCTGACTGGTTACACGCGATGCCATATGTCGGTTATCCGGTAATGACCAGCCATCGGTTTGGCGAAGATAACGATCCAATAATTATAAATTGATACTCCCTTTTATTCCTAGTTCAAGAAACTTAATCATCGATAAGAATACTCCAATATTGTATTCATAACACAAGATAGCTGACCCCGTAGCTTATCTTCAAAAGGACTTCAGCGCAATTCAATCTCTACTGGGAGTAAACAAGAATACGTCCGACTTGGATCAAGTTCGGAGTCTGAAGGGTAAAAATATAACGTTGTCATGTGTTAGCATACCAACGTAACACGTCATTATAATCCTAGACAACTATACAAATTTGCGTTAAATACCGTGAAGCGGGAAACATAATATATATATATTTATACGAGGGGTGTTCAGAAAGTAATGCACCACATCGTTTTTCTTAGCTAATAATAAAGATAGAAGCATGAAATTTTGCACACTTCAAACATGGCATGTGCCAATTGTGTACACCAAATTGCACTGCAATCGGCAAAATAATACGGCTGCCCTAAACCGTTGAAATGGAGCGTGTTAGCAACTTGCGTTATAAGCAGCGAATTGTGATATAATTTCTCGTTGCAGAGAAGGAAACTGTTGTGAACATTCACAAGCATCTATGTGATGTGTATGGAAGTTTTGCAGTCGACAGGAGTACAGTCAGACGCTAGGTTCAGAGAATCAAGGAATCAGAAGTGGAGATACGGAGCTGCTTGATCGGCCGCGCTGTGGACGTCCTGCCACAGCCACCAAAGCAGAAATGTTGAAATGCGCTGAGGGCATTATTCTTACTGATAGGCGAATCACTACTCAACAATTGGCTTTACATCTGTCAGTCAGCATTGGTAGTGCAAATGCAGTTATAAAAACTCTCGGATTTTCTAAGGTTTGTGCAAGATGGGTTCCTCGAAGTCTCACAAATGACCACCGATTGCGAAGGAAAACAATTTCTTCTGAATTGTTGGAGCGTTTCAATGCTGATGGAGAGAACATTTTGGCTAAGATCGTTACATGTGACGAAACCTGGGCACATCGTTTTGAACCTGAGACAAAAAGACAGTCAATGGAGTGGCATCATCCGCAATCACC
The DNA here is from genome assembly GCA_024509875.1 of Oreohelix idahoensis. Taxonomy (NCBI): domain Eukaryota; kingdom Metazoa; phylum Mollusca; class Gastropoda; order Stylommatophora; family Oreohelicidae; genus Oreohelix; species Oreohelix idahoensis. The sequence continues at coordinate 110,285 of JAMPIV010012569.1, forward strand.
ACGAAGAAAGAAATTCAAGACAATTCCTTCAGCTGGAAAGGTCATGATCACTGTCTTTTGGGACATTGAAGGTGTGATTCTTGTGGACGTTATGCCAAGAGGAGAGATAATCAATTCGCAATCTTACATTAAGACATTGAAAAAACTCAATCAACGTTTTCACAGAGTTAGGCCGCACAAGAATCCAGCAGACCTGCTTCTCCTTCACGACAATGCGCGACCTCACACAAGTCTGGCAACACGGGAAGCAATCACCAAATTGGGTTGGACTGTATTACCCCATCCACCCTATAGTCCCGATTTGGCACCCTCTGATTTTCATCTATTTGGTCCACTTAAAGATGCACTCCGTGGGACAAGGTTTGAAGATGATGAAGGAGTGATTCATGCAGCGAAGAAATGGCTGCATGATCAAGACAAAATCTGGTACGGGCTAGGAATACATGCACTTGTTTCACGCTGGCTTAAGCCGTACAAGTTGATGGGGATTATGTTGAATAATACCGACGTTTACATGACATATCCATGTATATTGTGTATACATTTCATGCTTTTTGAATAAACAGCTCCTGAGAAAAACGATGTGGTGCATTACTTTCTGAACGCTCCTCGTAGCATGTCAACCCCTTAACTTTAAAAGTGCTCACTATAATAGTGGCTAACATCATAAAACATGTCGTAACATTAACGAGACATGAAGAAGTACTGAGAAAAAGAGAACATCAGCACAAAGCATGGATAACAACAGAAACCATTAGCAAGATAGAAGGCAGGAAAAACAAGAAAGCAGATTTAAACAGAAGCAAAACCAGAAGCTTCAAAGCCAAGGTTCATGAAGTGTACATAGAACTACACACAAAAGTAAGAAGAAAGATCAAAAGAGACAAGAGGAAGTATGTTGAAGAGTTAGCAAGGGAAGCAGAGGATTCTGCAGCCACAGGAAATATGAGGGACCTGTACAACAACAGAAAGAAGCTAACCAGGAGATATAAGCAAGCAAATGGCCTCATAAAAGATAAGAATGGCAAGTTGCTTAGTAATATACAAGAACAAATGAAGAGATGGACGGAACATTTTGAGGAACGTCTCAATAGACAAGCTCCAACTAATCCCACAGATATCCAGCCAGCAGAAGTGGAGCTACAAATCAGCTGTGAACGACAAAGTGGAGAAAAAATAAAGAAAGCCATAAAGCTTCTGAAAGATGGAAAAGCAACTGGTCCAGATGGCATTCCAGCAGAGGCCATTAAAACAGATGTTGATACCTCTACAGAGATATTATACAAACTACTTGGCAAAGTCTGAGAGAGAGAGGAAATACCAGCAGAGTGGAAGGAAGATTATCTGGTCAAGTTGCCGAAGAATTGAAATTTACAAGAGTGCACCAATTATAGAAGAATAATATTACTATCAGTGCCAGGAAAAGTATTAAACAGAATCATCCTTGAGAGATTAAAAGAGTCCATAGACGAGCAACTGAGAGATGAACAAGCATGTTTTCGACAAAACAGATCCTGTACAGACCGGACAGCCACATTGAGAATAATAGTTGAACAAAGTCTGGAATGGAATTCAATGCTTTACATTGGATTCATGGACAATGAAAAGGCATTTGACAGTGTAGACAGAGAATCACTTTGGAAACTAATGAGGCATTATAGAGTTCCCATGAAGATCATTAACTTAATAAGGAAGACCTATGGAGACATGAAATGCAGAGTTCTTCATGAAGGACAACTTACGAAACCTTTTAGGATAAGACCGGGAGTGAGACAGGGATGTCTCTTGTCTTCATTTCATTTCTTACTAGCAATAGATTGGGTAATTGAAACATCGACATCACACATCAGAAATGGAATCCAGTGGAATCTGACTAAACAGCTTGATGATCTGATTTTTCAGATAACTTGGGTCTTCATTTCCATAACCATAATCAGATGTAAGAAAAATTAAACTTTTTGATGAGAGGTCACAACAAGTGGGCCTAAAAATACACAGGGAAAAGACAAAGATTATGAGAATAAATATAAGAAATGATAACAAGATTGAACTTGAAGAAAAACAACTAAAGGATGTAGAATCATACACATATTTTAGTAGTAATACAGTATAGACAAAGTTGGAGGGACAGACAATGATATCAAAATAAAAATACATAAAGCAAGAGGCGCTTTCATTGCATTGGGAAACATATGGAGGTCAAGAGAAATCAAGTCCAACACGAAAATAAGAATCTTTCACTCAAATGTCAAGTCAGTCCTATTGTATGACTCTGAAACATGGAGAGCAACAAAAAACAACAACTAAAAAGCTACAGACTTCTATAAACGGGTGCTTTCGTAGAATAGAAGGACTGAAATGGAATGACAAAGTCACAACTCTGGAATTAATGACAAGAACCAGACAAGTGCCAGTGGAACAAGAGCTGAGAAGAAGACGCTGGTGATGGATAGGACACACGTTGAGGAAACATGTTGATAGCATTACAAGGCAGTCCTTGTTCTGGAATCCACAAGAGAGGCAGAGGTAGACCAAAAAACACATGAAGAAGAGAGCCGGATACAGAGGTGAAAATGATGAGGAAAACATAGAAAGAGCTTGAGCTTAAGGCACAGGACAGGAAGACTTAGCACATGTTTGTTGAAGGCCTATGCTTGTTGGGGAGCTAAAGGGTATTGATTGATTGAATACAGAGATTAACTCAAACAAGTGCCTAAATGAATCAAGAGAAACAATCACAATTATGAATCAAGGGAAACAATCCAAATGATAAAATTATTAAAAAGTTATTTAATACTTACTTACTTAGTTGTTCCCCTTCTACCATGAGGTGTAGAGTTTTGGAAGAGAGAGCGCCAGACTATCTTATTGGCTGTCTTCCTCCTGGCCTGGTTCCACTCCAGTCCTCAGTCCTTCAAAGATTGTCTAATATTAGTACTATGTCATGTATGCTATGAGGCTAAAAGTGTGAATCAAAACTATGCTAAGAAAATTGCGAGATTTGAAAATTATAGTACAGAAGTATGAAATGCCTAGGCTATATGAATATTATGATGTTAAGTATGAAGTGGAAATATGAAAACAGTGGTGCCAAAATTAAGATATGGGAGTGTGAATGTTGTGAAGTAAAAATTATGAAATATGAAAACTGATACCAAAAGTAAGAAATGGAAGTGTGCGTGTTGTGTTGCAAAAATTATGAAATGAAAATATGAAAACCGAGACAAACATTATGAAGTGGGAATATGAAAACTGATACCAAAAGTATGAAATGGCAGTGTGAATGTTGTGATGCAAAAATTATGAAGTGGAAATATGAAAACCGATACCAAAAGTATGAAATGGAAGTGTGAGTGTTGTGCTGCAATAATTATGAAATGGAAATATGAAAACTGATACCAAAATTAAGAAATGGAAATTTAAAAACTGATACCAAAAGTATGAAATGGAAAATGTGAAGGTTGTGTTGCAAAAAGTATGAAATGGAAATATGAAAACCAATACCAAAATTAAGAAAATGGAAGTGTGAGTGTTGTGTTGTAAAAATTAGGAAATGGAAATATGAAAACCGAAACAAAAATTATGAAGTGGAAATTTGAAAAACTGATACCAAATGTATGAAATGGAAATGTAAAGATTGTGGTGCAATAATTATGAAATGGAAATATGAAAACTGATAAAACACTACAGATAACCAATAGTGATTTTACACTGTGAAAAGGACTATCAAACCAAAAAAGCTAACACCAATTATTTGTAATTCACACCAATACCTGCACACAAACCACCAGACAAACCAAAATCAATACCACACACACACACGCATGTGGGCACACACACACCCAAGAGTCGTCACCCCGCCAGCAAAAAAAAGTCAATACCCTCTCCCTTAAAAAAATATCCTTAGTAACCTACTAACCGACCATTATCATTTTTATGTTTCCACCTTTTCATACTAGACCTAGTATAGTCAAGTCTCTAACACTTCACTCCCACCTCTATATGCTGGTCCTAGTATAAGCAAGTCTCTAACACTTCACTACCACCTCTCGATGGTGGCACACCCACCTGTTACACCCCAACACACACAACCACACCTGCGCACACCCACATACACATGCATGCACGCAGACACACACTCGCATACAAACAGATACTTAGGCAGGTATATACACAGACACAATGTAGACATCGATAAATAAATTAAATGAAATTAAACATATAAATTAAACATATAACAAAACTAACCAGTAAAATAAATACCAGGCTTATAGACAGATAGGTAGACAGAAGCGTGCGTGCAGATACACACACACACACACACTGATGCGCGCACGCACACACACACAACCACACGCACACACAACCTCTAGATGCTGGTCCTAGTAAAGGCAAGTCTCTAACACTTCACTCCCACCTCTCGATGCTGGTCCTAGTATAGTGACGTCTCTAACACTTCACTCCCACCTCTCAATGCTGGCCCACCTGCCAGCTACACCACATTACACCCATGCATCGTCACCCTCGCCAGCCCAAAAAGGCTCCACTTGCTTCAAAAACCCCCTTAGTAACCTACTAACCCACCATTATTGATTTTTTATATTTTCCGTTATATATTTTTTATATATATTGTCTAAGTATTTTGTATAAACAAACACACCAACACACAACACAACACACAAAAATCCCCTAACCTACAACCACCAGCTACAGCCAACCACACACATGCATCATCACCCTCGCCAGCACAAAAAGGCTCCACTCGCTTCAAAAACCCCCCTTAGTAACATACTAACCCACCATTATCGATTTTTAAAAATATTTTCCTCTTTAACTCAATATTGCAGGTTTTTAACGATTTTTTATGTCCATTGTCTACCTATATATATATATATATATATATATATATATATATATATATATATATATATATATATATATATATATATATATATATATATATATATATATATAAGGAGCCGCGCTAGTGTAGTGGTTACAACACCGTTCTGGCGACCGGGTGATACAGGATCAAACCCGGACGACGGCATTTGAGGATTTTTCGTCGACCGGGATTTGGACTGGATTAACTCGAGACCTGGCGAAGACATTTGAAGGAGTGTCGTCGACCAGGGACTGGCGGCTCCTGAGCCGACCCAGCTGCAATGGGTACCTCCGAAATCGGCGAGTATTTGCCTGAATGGCGAGGGACACCTGTCTCTGTACAAGAAATAAAGGGATACTCACGTAAAATCAATGTCAGGTTAGACATAAATAATAACCTGAGATTTCGCCTCGAGTATTAGCGGGCGTACGAAAGAAAAAAAAAAAAAAAAATATATATATATATATATATATATATATATATATATATATATATATATATATATATATATATATATATATATATAGTCTAACTGTTGTAATATATGTATAACTAAATATTGTCTACCTGTTGTAACATACATATATGTATAACTATTTTGTATAAACAACACACCCGCCGTTATCGAACAAATTTATTGCTATATAACAAGTCATGCATCTGATCATCAGATGAAGTCACCCCGGCTAATATATATCGCTATATAAAAGTCACGCTCCACACGCCTGACGCTCCGCCGCCTGAAATCGATCGGAGTATTTTGCTATATAAAAGTCACGCCCAGCCGCCTGAAATCGCCTCGTAGCGTACATGACATACTACTAATATTGTCCTCCCAGCGGACTACAGGTCATCCTGGAGGTCTGGATCCCCGGCTCTCTATTTCCTATGCTTGCCGTTGTAGCCGATCTTCTACCATTCTGCAGACACGGCCAAACCATCTGAATTTGGACTGTTCTACTTGGGTCTCCAGGGGGTTGAATTTTAGGTCTTGTTGCTGACCATATTTTTTCTTATTACTTCAAACACCTTCCTCAAATACCTCATTTCAAAGGTCTGGATCTGGCTTTTGTGGGTTGTAGCCATTGCCAATGACTCGCATCCATATGTCAAGACTGGGACATAGGTGGAGCGGCATACAGCCATCTTCATTTTCTTACCAACTTCTCTCTTGCTGGGGAATCCTTGATTTATGGCCTGAAAAATCTTCCAGCTGCTGCTTTTCGAGTGGCCAACTCTTCTTTGATGCCTCCCTTTAGGTCTATAACAGCTCCTAGGTATTAAATTAGTCGACCTGCTTTAGGACCTGTTCTCCCAGCTTAATTTGATGCCCTCTTTCTTCTCTTGATATCACCATGGTTTTAGTTTTAGAGCTGCTTATGATCATCCCTCTCTTCTCCAGCTTTTCCTTACAGTAGACTTGCAGGTTGGATTGGAGATGTGCTTTGATTTAGAAATCACAGCACCATCATTAGCAAATGCCAGCTCTGAAATACAGATCTGTCTCATCTTCCAGTACCCCACTGATTACTTTCTTGTTCTCTCCTTATATGCCTTGATGACATCATCCATGAGGAGTATGTAAACATAAGGTGACAGGATATCACCTTGTCTTACACCAGTGGTAGTCCTGAACCATAATTTGTGCAAGACTTAGAACCTCTGTATAGCATGAATCAGAGGTGTTGGAATGTTCTTCCTTGCCAAATAGTCCCAAAGTTTGCTCCAGGAGACCCTGTCAAACGCCTTTTCCAGATCTATGAAACAGAGATTGATCTCACTCTTATACTGAAGAGCCTTTTCACTCAGCTGTCTGAGTGTGAAAATTAGGTCTTGACTACTTCAGTTTGCTTGAAATCCACATTGGACCTCATCCAATTGTAGCTCAGCTAGGCATCTGAGTCTCTGCTCCAGGATTCTAGAGTAGATTTAGCCAGGGACACTGAGCAGGGATATGTCTCTATGGTTTCCACATTGTCAATTGTCACCCTTTTTGAAAATCGGTGTAATAATGGCAATCATTGTTGATTGTCACCCTTTTTGAAAACCGGTGTTATGATGGCAATCTCCCAATCTTTTGGTATGGTCTTGTTGCACCACGCTGCCTGTTTGGCCCTTAAGAGTATTAGGTCACCTGCTGCTTCCATTTACTTAACCATTTCTGGTGTTATACCATCATGCCCTGCTACTTTACCAATCTTGATTTTCTCCAGTGCTGCCTTCAGTTCTTCCATCATTATGTCACCTTCACCCCCATCGGTGTTTTTTTTTCTGTGCTAGTGGTTATCATTTCTGATGCTTGCCCTTTCTCACCATCAAGGAGTTCTGAGAAATATTCTTTCCATTACTTCCTTCAGGGCAGTAAGCAATGCGCGTTGCTTATCCTTTAGAAATTTAAGAGAGCACTGTTTTTCCTTCATCATGTACTTTAGGGTCTTATAGAACAATTTCTGGTTTTCTTGCATACCTTTTTCTAGCTGTTCTCCAAATTCTTCCCAGGACTTCTGTTTTGCTGCTAGCACCTTGTTCTTTGCTTATGTTCTGAGTATCACATATTCTCTATATTTCTCTGTTTTTCCTGCTGTGTTTTTAGCTCTTAAATATTGTTTCCATGCCTTTTTCTTCTCTCTTATTTTCTTTTTAACTTCCTCTGTCCACCAAGTTGTCTTCTTTCTGAACTTTCTCTTGTTCCCAAGTCGAACTTCACCACATGCTTCTGCAGCAGCTGTCTTTATGGTGTTCTTGAATTTAAGCCAGAGGGTTTCCAAGTCATCAGGTTGTTTTTCTGTGTTTCTCACTTCTGCAGCTGTAAAACCCTGATATCTGGTATTAATTTCTGGCTCTCTCAGCTTGTAGGTCTTAATGCTCACTTCTCCTGTTCGTTTACTTAGTTTCTTGTGTGATGTTGGGCAGTTCCTAAACTGAGCAACTCTTTCAGTTGTTCTTTTGATGGTTAGCAGGCAGTGACCCCTTCCAATCTCTGGCCCCCTCCAGAGTCTAGATTCCCGGACATACTTGAATGAGCTCCTCCTAACTATGGCATAGTCAATCACTGACTTCTCATTCTTTGTTGGTTCACACCTAGTGTATACATGTATGCGCTTATGGGGGAACTTTGTGTTTGTAGTGATCACATTCTGTTTACTGCGGAATCTAAAGATCGTATATCCACCAAAGAAAAATCAGAATGTTTTTAAATTAAAGAAAGGAAATTAAAACTTGGAAGAGAATTAACTCAAGAATAACTTTTCAAGGAGCTCTGATCGGGTTAAGATGCAAATTTGTTTTGCTTTTGTGATTCCCCCCCCCCCCCCCTAGTTTCATAATTCTTTTTATATTATTATTAAACTTCACATTTCTTAGGCAGATTCTACAATTGTTAGTGAAATCAAGTAATATGTAATGATATCCACTGTTTTTTATTTTTTGTTGTTGTTGTTCCTTATAAGCATCTGTAAATAATAAAGTATGCTCATTATGACATAATCGTTAAAATAATCAGTAATGTGTGCTGACTGCCATCAGCATTAGAAAAAAAATGATGAATGAACGACACATCACACGGACTCTGCAAATCCACCATCAATCAAAAAATAGTCTGCGTAATTTCATTGGCTGATTTTTTTATTCATGTGGCTTAACATCTCACCGAATCTTACGATGCAATTATCCACTAAGACGATCGATTTATATACATATTTAATAATTACGTGAAAAAACCTGTACAGAAGTTATGTACGAGTATAATCATCTCAAAACGCAAAAATCTTGTACAGATTACAGGTAAATCCCATAGCGTGTGGCATGTATGATGGTGCTACAGCTAAAAGAAGGAGAAACCATAGTCAACCTTGTCATTGTTTGAACCTCCAGTTTTAAAGTAGCTTTTAGTCACAATTGATATGTTACTCCAAGTTGCTTTTTGAAAACTAACATTGTACTATAATTACAACAAAGACACGAGAGTCTGAAAAACTGCAAAAAGTAATTTCACATTTTAATATGTCCTCTTTGTTAGCAATGACATTAAAGTATACTACTACTGGACAAAAGTTAAGAGCCGCCATTCAGTTTAGACAAGGTTTATATAATTCTTCCTGAGCAGGGTCAATTTTCCAAATGTCCGGTAGCTTGAAATCTCTCAAGAAGTCTCTGGATGGTAGAGTGGGACACTGCTAAACGTCTTGCAACACGACGAACTGATTGACCATCCTGAATCCATGCCATGGCTTGACCCCGGTCTACAGTGCTGAGACTTCTCCTCGGTGGCATGGCTATTGCAGTGATCATTTCGATCACTTGTCATACTGATTTATTGCATACCAACGGTGAACACTCTTTACCGATGATCATTTTCCATGTGCATTCAAATTCAACTCACTTTGTCACCTTTTGAACTAGTGAGGCGTGTTGCAAAAACCATGAGTTTTTGCAGCAACAATGGCAATTTTCATGTGCGGGTTAAAGTGACCCAGTTTTTTGACATTTAAAAAAAATTAACCTAGTGCACACATAAATGTATACACATTTCTCTGAGCTCAGTTTTAATGACTTTTTCACTTGTCTTTACAGTTTGCCAATCAATTATACTACTCGTCAAAAGTCAAGGGTCACCCTATTATTTTCAATACACTTTTATATAAGCGTATAGAATGATTAAATGAAGGAAGTTTTTAGTAAAAATGGGTGCAATATCTTCCTCTGACAGTCCTCTATGCACGTTATGCATAAAAACAACTCACCGACAACCATGGTGATCACGTGTAATTTGGTTTGCTGACCATAAATTCACATTTTTAATCTGTTTTTCAAACTTCTGTACAACCAAACAGGTGAAGTAATTGTGCTGATTGACATTCCACGTGCAATGGCGACTTTTCGTAAACAGAGTTCACTCTTAATTTGTTTTACAATCAGCAGACTTAGGGTAGTTTCATCACCTGCAAAAACCATGCCACCGAGAAGAAGTCTTGACACCTTACAAAGAATGAGGGCTATAGCGTGGGTTGAAAGTGGTTTATCTGTCCGTGAGGTTGCTAGACAGCTTGCAGTGTCACACGCTACTATCCAAAGAATTTTGGAGAGATTTCAGGCCACAGGAAGTGTGGAGGATCGCCACCGGCCAGGTCGCCCTAGATGCACCAATAGACATGATGACTGGTACATCTTGTTGTCAGCCCTGCGCCATCGAACAGTGACTTGTTCCACTCTAAGATATCAGCTGAGACAAACTGTAAACGTTAATGTCAGTCAAAGCACTATTCGCAGACGTTTACATGAATTTGGACTGGCTGCTCGACGTCCTGCAGTCAGAATCCCTCTTACTCCTGCTCATCGCAGAGCCTGTGTTGCTTGGTGTCGCGAGCACATCTGATGGACAAGGCAACAATGGAGTCAAGTTCTCTTCACTGATGAATCTCGCTTCACTGTGTCATTCAATGATGGCAGGATTCGAGTTTGGAGATGACCAGGAGAGCGATTTACTGATGACACAATTCGAGAGGTGGATCGTTATGGTAGGGGTTCTGTCATGGTCTGGGGAGGCTTCTACAGACACGGCAGGACCCCACTCTACATCATCCAAGGCAACTTGACCGGCCCAAGATACCAGAATGAAATCTTGAGACCAATTGTTCAGCCTGCTCTGGAGGCCATAGGTGGTAATGCCATCCTCCAAGATGATAATGCTCGACCCCATCGAGCTCGTGTGGTGAATGAGTTTATTCAGCAACATGGGATCATCAGGATGGCGTGACCAGCTCATTCACCTGACCTTTCTCCGATTGAGCACCTCTGGGATGTCCTTGGTCGAAGATTGTCAACAAATCACCCCCTGCCAATGGATGTTGCATAGCTGACTGCATTTCTGCTTCAGGATTGGCAAGCTGTTCCTCAGGATACTCTTCGGACCCTTGTGGACTCGATGCGTCTACGCTGTCTTGAATGCCTTGCTGCAAATGGTGGTCATACCCGATTTTTAAATGTCTATGTGTCCAATATTTATTGTGTGACTTTTGAAAAGGTGGGTGACACACTTCACAGCTTCATTTCGTTTGAATGTGTGTTTCCATTTCTTTATGTGACATGTCAATTTGGTATTCAATAAATGCCGTTTTGACTGATACCAATTATGTTTATATCAGATTTGTTTTATGGTTTCAACCAAGGTTTTTCTAAGTGGCCCTTGACTTTTGACGAGTAGTATATATATATAAACCTTGTCTAAACTAAATGGCGGCCCTTAACTTTTGTCCAGTAGTATATGAATAAACTGTACACAGTTTATACATTAATATAAAATAGATATATTATAAAAAAATGCCCATTGCTCAGATTTTTTAGCAGCATGCTTCAACACGGAATTATCAAAGCATTAATTGACAAGTAATTAATCATGGTTAAATTTATATTTCTTGTACTATACAGAGCTCATGAACATAAACTGACACTAAGCATTTTTTTTAAAGTAACACTGTTGATGCTGTAAATTGTAAATAAAAATGTGGAAATACTGTGTTAATACAACATAATGTTATAATTTATAATATGTATCAGAGACATGACTATTAACATTCACAATATTATACACACAAACACTCATACAACAGGATCAGTCACTATCTAACACAAACAGCACGAGTGCAGGTGCACGGACAGATTATCAGAAAGACAACAATGGAGCAGGGAGTTCCACAAGGTGGGTTCCTCTTCCCTACACTCTTCCTTATTTAAACAAATGACTTTACAGATACAGAAAACATCCACAAGAATGTCCACAATTCCCTCTATGCTGATGATCTGGTCATGTAAACATCAGAAGAATACACCACCACAGCAAGAGTGTGCATGCAGGATTCACTGCAAGCCCTTGAAAGTTGGTCCAGAAAGTGGCTGATAAAAATCAATGAAAAACAACAACACATACTATATTTACCTTGTGAAACAAACTACAGCAAGCAAAACGACAACTAAAATGGGCAGGCAATATGAGAATAAGAAATACCAATGTACTTAAGTATCACATTAAACCACCACATGACATGAAACACAGATAACAAAAACACAGCTAAGGGAAAAACTGTGCATGCATAGCAGTGAATTCCTTTCCAGACTTTGTTCAACTATTATTCTCAATGTGGCTATCTGGCCTGTACAGGATCTGTTTTGTCAAAAACCTGCTTGTTCATCTCTCAGTTGATTGCCTGTTACATTTGAAGGATTGTTATTGTTGATTAGAATGAATGTCCTTGCACTCTGGTCAAACCTGTGCTCAATCTCCTTCAGCAAATGTCAAAGTGTATGAATGTTAATTGTTCCTGTTGTGCGCTGGACGTATACACACCAGATGCATCCCCTCATTCATTCATCCCTGCTGGTCTTACAGTCGATGCCAAATTCCAGCAGTCTTAACCTTTATGATTCATCAATTGCAGTGTCATTCTCTAACAGATGATCATTGATTGCCCTCAGTACCTCACCCTTATCCATATCCAATGGGACGTCTATGAGTGCTCTTGAAGCTAGTCGGTCAGCTCTTTCATTGCTGCGTAACCCTGCATGACCATGACAGCAGATCCACACCAATTCCTGAAGACTCAAGGTTTTTATGAAGGTTTTCCATTCATGCCAAAGCCATTAACTTTGAACCTTCTGAAACATTGATTTTGAGTATCTCTCAAGGATAATTCTGTTGAATACTTTTCCCAGCGCTGATAGTAACATTATTTCTCTATAATTTGTGCACTCTTGTAAATTCCCCTCTTGGGCAACTTGACCAAATAACTGTTCTTTTATTCTGTCGATATTTCTTTTCTCTCCCTGTCGCGAAATTGGTTTCAAGTCATTGCAAACGGGTTCAGTTAGATTTATAAACCCGTCAACGATCGATTGACCGCTTTCAAAATGGCGGCGTATCAGCGAAATGTGTATCAGACAGAGGAAATCGCCAAGGATAAATAAAAGCAGAAGGGAATCAGTATGAAAAGGATTTTACATTTCAGTACAGGGAAGGTTTGTGTATAACTGCATATAAGAAGGAACGGTAGGAAGTTCTCATTTACGGAGATATATGCGTATTTCGGCTGCCCACAGTTACGCTAAAAGCGTGTAACCCACTTCTGTTCTAAATATTAAAATCAACAAATAACAGTTTGGGAATTTACATGGATAGGAAGATAGAGTTTTATCAGCTGTATGAAACAAGATAAGATGGAACAATATGGATATTATATATGCCGAGAATGAGAAGGCAAAATTTCAGTCGACGCACAGATTGGCTGAAATCGATGTTCGGGAAAGATTTTTTTTTGGCCTAGTTCTAGCTGTGACGTCAGTACCCTCCTATACGTCCGCGCTAAGCGTATATAAACGTATCGGTAAAAACTGAGACAGAGACAACGAAAGAGGTTTTGAGACAGACTGGAGGCAGAGTTTCGCCACTACCCATGAATTGTGAGCGGATCGCCAGAAACATTTTTAAGTCCAGTATCTGAAGTCTGAGGGTAAGCGAAATTATGATAACTACCGTGTATAATATTTGTTATTTCAGGTTCATATAGAATTCACAAAATATGCCTGTATAATAGTCATTGATATAATGTATTGTATTTTTATATGATCTAAACATGTGCATTGTGGATGATTGTTGCTTGTACAAAAATTAATCACAAATAGCCCCACAGCCTAATGAAGATATATTTATCATATTGCTTTATCGCTTACGAAGATAAAGGCAGTCCCATGGCAGAGATTGTCATAGGAAAATGAAGTGTTAGAAACTTCTTTGTGGAAGATCCCAGTTTACGAGGTTAAGGTGACTAGTCCCCTTCCTCGCTGCCTTTGCCTTCCCTAGTTCGAGCGCACAACTTTGTACCCATTTACAGCTGGTAAAATGGAGTGTTCCACAGCCAGGTTTCAATTCCAAAACTATGTAATTGTACTACCGAAGAAAGCAACTTGATCGCTTGGTCACTCACTTTATTTATTTTATGTATTAATTTTGGGTAGTTGCTAAGATAGCATCAGTATTTGAATTTGTACTTGATATGATTTAGAAGGATCAAGTTATAGATCAGAAAAGGATGTATAGGAGCAGAGTAAACTAGATGATGTTTATTACGGATATGTTAATATTAATTCTGTATCATTGAAATGATGTTACTTGCTATGACTGTATAACTTTGACACCTGATGACTGACTTGTCTGACTTATGTGCTAGTCAGTTACACTTAACTGAAATGTTAATATTAATGCTATATCACTGAAATGATGTCCTTACTTACTATGATTGTATAACGGTGACATCTGATGACTGACTGGTCTGACATCTGTGCTAGTCAGCTACAAGTCTAGCCAGATACTAGCCAAGGCTGATATGTTACAGGTTCCATGAAATAACTCAAACCAGACTGTCCAGTATCAGAAGCCTGTGTCGGTCATCCGAGGCAATCCCACAAAAGTGCAGGACCCCAAAGAGTGAACTTCAACTGGTCATTGGCATCCCTACTGTTGGGCCTACCAAGTCTGATATCAGCAAAGGACAGTTCAGTTTCAGCAGTATCAAGTTGGAAAGATAAGTGTCCTGTTTGACACTGACCACCTATTCATGTGAAACAGCCAATATTTGAAAATAATAATTAACCATACAGAAACTCAGTCAACTGATGACAGTTATCCTTAAATTCAAAGGACTAATAACAGTGATTTCAGTAACTTTATTATTTAAGATCTTGAAGTCTAAACAGACAATAATAGTAATGGTGTGACTTTATATTTATATATTTCAATGCTCTGTTCCAACTAGCAGTAATAGAATATTATTAAACTTTTTTAACTGTACCTGAGGATTTATTCACTTCTTCCATTTTGTGGGTTCAGTGAATGTACATTTTACTTATCCCCTAGAAAATAAGTAATCATAAGATAGTCACAGGGAGGAGATACCTTAAATCCTGGTACTACTTCTTACCAACTGGGCCAGGGTTTTCACAGTCTGACTATTTTTATGATAACAATACACCAGTGCTTATTTCTAAGACTGGGGTATTACTTGTAAGGTCAGAACTCTTTACTGGCATACTCTTACATAATAAATAATTTTAAATAACCTCCCGCTACACTCCCAGACTCAGTCAAGTAGTTTGTATAATATATATAAGTACGGTATATAACTAAGATGGTTTGGCCATGTCTGCAGAATGGGAGAAGATCAGCAACCATGACAAGCATGGGAAACAAAGAACCAGGGATCCAGACCCCCAGGACAACCCAGAGTCCGCTGGGAGGACAACATTAGACAATCTTTGAAGGACCGAGGACTAGAATGGAACAAGGCCAGGAGGAAGACAGCCGATAGGATAGTCTGGCGCTCTCTCTTCCAAACCTCTACACCTCACGGTAGAAGGGGAACGACTAAGTAAGTAAGTATATAAACCAATAACAGTTCACACGAAACAAGGGACGTTTCGGGTTTTACCCTTCGTCGGCCACAGTTACATATAGGTACTACAAAAACATACGATGATGAGAAACATACACCAAATGAGCGATACAAGCAGATGGAAAAAGTAAACAACCACAGTGATGAGCAAAAAAAGAACAATACTAATGCAAGAAAATCGTAACACCTGAAAGAAATATTGAAACAAGAAAGTAAATAATCAACGAAATGAAAAGAAGAGAATGAACAAAATTTTGAAACAAGGTCACTTAGCTAGATCCATAGATGCCACCTGTATTTATGCAAAATGATGCTGGACATTAAGGCCTTTTGGAGATAAACAGCCCATTTGAAAAATGAGGCGATTCTCCAACGAAATATTTATTTATTTAGTTTTTATAATATCACTGTAGAGGTATCAATATCTGTTTTGATGGCATCTGGACCAGCTACGTTTCCATCCTTCAGAAGCTTTAAGGCTTTATTTCTTCTCTACTTGGTCATTCACAGCTGATTTATAGCTCCTCTTCTGCTGGCCAGATGTCTAGGAGATTTGTTGTAGCCAGTTTAATGTGAAGTTCCTGTTGTGCCCAGTTGGCAGATAGGATAGTGAGATTCACTTTTGTAGCAAAGCGGTGGTGCCATATGGAAGGTGCTGGGTTTGATTCTGCAGTAAGCCTCTTGCTTCCGGTATTTTTCTGTTGTCTGGTTTTTGACTTCTTTATTTCTCATGACAGCCTGAAACACACTTTTATGTGTGT
The DNA here is from genome assembly GCA_024509875.1 of Oreohelix idahoensis. NCBI lineage: Eukaryota > Metazoa > Mollusca > Gastropoda > Stylommatophora > Oreohelicidae > Oreohelix > Oreohelix idahoensis. Next base: position 126,370 of record JAMPIV010012569.1, read on the forward strand.
ATTATTTATTTACTGTTTGCAAACCTCAGGTTTCACTCTATTTATTTAAATCTTAGAAAATAAGTTGTAAGCAACCAGTTCTACGTTTTTGTGTGGAATGACTGTCAATAGCTCACAGAACTATAGTGCTCCATGGAAGTTTAAGAAATGCTGATGTAAAGAATTGTGGTAACATGCCAATTGTTGTTTGATTTTTATTTCCATTTCCAAATTTCATAAATCTCTTGTAATCACTCATTAACATTGTCAGACTTCTTTGTTTGAAAGTTCTGTGTTTGACTGAAGTCTCAATCATGTTTTTTTTTGGCTGGAGACACCAAAGAGATGGGTATGTTCCTTGAGGTCAGGACAAACCGTAAATTTTCATCAAAAAGTCATAATCCATGAATACAAAACAAAAAAAATCACTTTGTCCCTTCCTATTCTGAATCTTTTTCAGTGACTGTTTCTGAGCTTTCATACCATTTATAAATATTTCTAAATTATTATATGTGCCTCTGACTCTAGAGATTGCTAATAGGATGGTATAGGTTCTAGAATTTGGGTTTCACTAAATTCACAACCTGTATTGTAACTTTCAAACTTCTTTATCCATGATCACCCCCAATTTTAAGCCATACTTCATCTTCTGATATACAATTATTATGCCATAATAATAAGTGCTCCATAAGTGGCCCACCATCATAGCGGGTAAACGGTGGAATTTGGTGGGCCACATCCTCAGAAGAGATCCTGACACCATCACCAGAACTGCCATGCAATGGACTCGAGACAGAAAGTGAAAGCAAGGATGGCCAAAAGCCACCTGACGGAGAACTGTGGAGGCTGAAATGCTAAGCATGAACCAGAGCTGGGGCACCACATGAAAGATGGCTGTTGAACAAGCAAAGTAGAGACAGTTTGTTACTGCCCTACAAGGCACCACCAGGTGTGTTGGTCAGTGATTGCTTTGTCAGTCAACATCAAGGATCAAACAAGAAGACACTGAATAAATTATGCATCACAAACATCATGCCAGTAAGGATTCTCTCCTGTATACACTAGTTTATATTGTTGTAGGTTATCTTTCTCAATAAATGATACACCATAAATATCAGACTTGAAGAATTTGTCTTCCTCTATTATCTTGTGAGACCGAATGATTAAATCACTGCCAGAAGCAGCAGTACTATCACTCACACTAAGCTATGTATACTTTTATGTCTTTGTAGACTACCACTCTCAGTAAATGCAGCACCACAAACATCAGACTTGTACAGCTTATTTCCTGTATGTATTCTTTTATGTCTTTCTAGGTGACCTAACATAGTAAAATGTAGCACCACAAACATCAGACTTGTACAGCTTATTTCCTGTATGTATTCTTTTATCACAGACTTCACACTTGAAGGTTTATTTCCTGTATGTATTCTTTTATGACTTTGTAGGTTGCATGTCTGAGTAAATGCTGCTCCACAAACATCACACTTGTAAGGTTTATTTCCTGTTTGTATTTTTTAATGACTTTGTAGATTACCTCTTTCAGTAAATGCTGCTCCACAATATTCACACTTGTAAGGTTTATTTCCTGTATGTATTCTTTTAAGAATTTGTAGACTACCTCTCCAAGTAAATGCTGTTCCACAAACATCACACTTGTAAGGTTTATTTCCTGTATGTATTCTTTTATGACTTTGTAGATTACCACTCCAAGTAAATGCTGTTCCATAAACATCACACTTGTATGGTTTATTTCCTGTATGTATTCTTTTATGACTTTTTAGGTCTCTTGTAAGATTAAATGCTGCTCCACAAACATCACACTTGTAAGGTTTATTTCCTGTATGTATTCTTTTATGACTTTATAGGTGACCTTTTTCAGCAATGCTGCACCACAATCATCACATTTGTAAGGTTTATTTCATGAATGTATTCTTTTATGAATTTGTAGACTACCTCTCCAAGTAAATGCTGTTCCACAAACATCACACTTGTAAGGTTTATTTCCTGTATGTATTCTTTTATGACTTTGTAGATTACCACTCAAAGTAAATGCTGTTCCACAAACATCACACCTGTATGGTTTATTTCCTGTATGTATTCTTTTATGACGTTTTAAGTTGCTTGTATGAGTAAATGCTGCTCCACAAACATCACACTTGTAAGGTTTATTTCCTGTATGTATTCTTATATGACTTTGTAGACTACCTCTCTCAGTAAATGCTGCTCCACAATCATCACACTTGTAAGGTTTATTTCCTGTATGTATTCTTTTATGTCTTTGTAGACTACCACTCCGATTAAATGCTGCTCCACAATCATCACACTTGTAAGGTTTATTTCCTGAATGTATTCTTTTATGTCTTTGTAGACTACCACTCTCAGTAAATGCTGCTCCACAATCATCACACTTGTAAGGTTTATTTCCTGTATGTATTCTTTTATGTCTTTGTAGACTACCTCTCTCAGTAAATGCAGTACCACAAACATCACACTTGTAAGGTTTATTTCCTGTATGTATTCTTTTATGACTTTGTAGGGTTCTTGTCTGAGTAAATGCATCACCACAAACATCACACTTGTAATGTTTATTTCCTGTATGTATTCTTTTATGACTTTGTAGGTGACCTTTCAGAGTAAATGCTGCTCCACAAACATCACACTTATAAGGAATTTCTTTTGTTTGTATTCTTTCACGTAATTTTAGGCTACAGCTTTTATTAAATTCTGCATCACAAACATCACACTTGTAAGGCTTCTCTTCTTTGAATATTCTGTTATGATGCTGTATGTTATCTTTCACAGTAAATAATACACCACAAATATCACACTTGTAGGACTTACTTTCCTTTAAATTCATGCAAGACTGAATGCTTAAATCATTGCAAGCAGCAACAGCTCTGTCTCTCACACAAAGTTGAACATTTATCTCACTGGCAGAAAATTGTTTACTACATTTTATGTTACAGATCTGATTTTTACAAACTGATGTATTACTGTGTATGTTGTCAAACACTGTAGCTATCCTGTCTTGACTGCTTAAGAGGTTCACTGATACTTCATTACTAGTGAGTCTCTTGTTGATGCTATCTTCTCTTGCTACATAATTAAAAGTGGCATCTCCAGTCTTATTCACTGCTTCATTCATGTTATTTCCACTGTCCTGTGGTAACACATTCTGAAGATCACTACATTTATAATCAAACTCCCAGCCTCCATCTCTGTGTACTGCTTTCATATGCTTATCCAGGACATCAAGTTGGAAGAAATAAGTGTTGCACATGTGACAAGAATGAACATCTGTAATAATAAAAATAATGAGCCAAGATAAATAATGAAATGCATGTCTTATATGTTTAGTTAAAATTTGTTAGCAAAGTGTAGTAACAAACACATAAGCACAATTTCCTGATAATTATGTGATTGTTATTCAGGATCGACATTATTGCAGTCCAGGCAAACCCATTGGTGCTAGGTCTCCCTCAGCAAATGTTGAAGTGTATGAATGCTTACTGTACTGTAGCATCCTGATTGTATACATGTCAGATGCATCCTCTCATAAGTCATACCTGATAGTCTTATGTTTGGTGCCACATTCCAGCTATCTTAGCCTTGTTGATTCATCTACTGCAGTATTGTTTTCTAACAGATGATCATTAACTGTCCTCAGTATCTCTCCCTTATGCAGGACCAGTGTCCCCGCTATGGGTGCACATGAAGCTAGTCTTTCAGCACTTTTATTGTCATGTCATACACCTGAATGACTTGTACAGCAGTTTCACACCAGTTCTGAAGATCAAGGCCTCTATAATATTTTCTATTCATGCAACAGACATCCATATTGAACCTATAAAAGCATGGATAATAATAGTGTGATACAATAAGTGCCCTGCAGTAACATCCTCTATCTCCATTATGTAGACATTAACACTTAAAGGATGAGCAGCCAGTTTTCTTGGTTGCTCTCTTTGAACTAAAGTTCTGTTTTGCTTCATCTCAGTTAGAAGTTTTGGATGACTGGGAAGCGGAAGTATAGCCATTTTTGATTATTATTTCTAATGCGGGAAAGTTCTAGCATCACTTTGTTGAGTTCTTTCAACACGTTTATATCAGCCACCTCATGTAAGTTTTACAAAATTGGTGTTACCTATTTTTGATGGCGTCTAGTTCATCTTCTTGCAAGCGACCTACTCATCTTTGTGTTCAGCAGGCCCTTGGTTTGACAGAAATGTCAGCGAAGATGAAGACGGGTACAGCAGTAGTGACTTTAGTGTTAATAATTCTAAGTTGTCACAAAGTGGATTTATGTTTATAGAGTTTGCCTGAATGAAAGCAAGACCCTAGTATGAGAAAGTCTGAGAAGATAAAATTTATATGAAAAATGACATGCCTGTAAACAGATGAGACTATTGGCTCAAGGGCTAGAACCAGGATTTGACTCTCCCCTTGCCGCTTCGTGACTTCAGAAAAGCTATAGAATCACCCCCCTCTAACTACCTTTAAACACAAGGAGATAAGGTGTATAAAACAACCACAGACACCACAATACAGACCACATATAGGTATAGTATAGAGTAGAAGCTGATCCAGTATATAGATATTTATTTACAAAAAAAATCAAACATAAAATTTCATCATACATCAATCAAATAAATAGCGTGCACTGTTGCATGGCCTGGATAAACAAAGTAACAATTAAATTAGAATGACACTAGAAAAACCCCAATCACATTCACTCTTTCTGTCACCCTGCTGGGGAACAATAAAATGATTAGTGATTTAAACAAATCTAATTTGGTGGGGCTGTCAACTTTAGCCTCCACTCTCTAACACTAATAAGATTTCTACTGTTGCCGTCCTGTTGCCTCCTCCTAAAAGAATGTCTACACAGCTTCCAACTTGGTAGGTGATATGCTCCGCTAACTAACACCACTGGAAATGCTACAATAATAGACTTGGCTTACAACGATGGCTTGGTGTCTATCCGTCAAATGGCTAATGAACAGACCCTACTGGTCCTGTCTATTTTCTCCCTCCTTCTCTCTCTCTCTCTCTCTCTTGGTCTCAGTGTCTCTCTAACACTCGACGACTGATGATGCGACGTCTCCGTTACGCTCTTCCCTCGTTACTTTCAGGACCCAGGTATTGTAACCCTATCAACTGCTCCTGATTTCAGGGATGATGATGATGGCCGGGTATCAAGCAAGACGTACTTGATTCACTGTACAAACTTCTCTGCTGCTGAATAGCGTCTATAACTTTCCACTTTTAACCCGCTCCGGATTTAGAGGAAAACACAGCCGTGATTTCTGGCTGTATATGATTACACCAATCTCCCAGGCCACTTGCCGTTGCTGGAGACTATAATAGCAATGAGCTCTGTGCATTATGATAAATAAACCCGTTCCTGCTAAAGCATGAGCACTTCACTGCATGAGACCATAGGTTATTTTTCTTTTGCTTCTGATGATAACTCGAGTCCTCTGACCCCTGAGATATGTCCTTTTGCCGTGGATAATTTGTATTGGCAAATTATGCTCCCCCACTTGTTTGCCGTGACTCACTGAAATTAAAAGGAAATGCGTCTAATGTACACCAACTCCAACATAACGCATCTCTAACACATATAGCTCCCATAATCTTTACAACTCCCCTACTCAATACCTCACTCATTGTGTACAACAATACATAAATAATACTACCCACGTGGCACTTAAATCTCACTCCTCCTACTCCCCTTCTCTCGTTCTGAACAACGATACATAAAATAATACTATCCCACGTGTCCAAACATTTCACCTAAGGAAATCCTTTGTCCAACATTCCCATTACACCTGGGGTTCCCGACTTAAGCCCCAATTTAAATTAAACCTCGTACTATAGGAATAATTTACTCCCCTAAGCCGTATAATTCACTGATAACATAAATCTGTACTCTCCGACTGCATTTCTCACATTTAAGGCGCGATAAAATTAACGTACACACAATGGAGTTCCCAATAAAATTACATAGGTAAATACACAGGAATAAATGGTGGTTTTACACAACATTCTACAACTATGAGCACACATGTATCTCATAACTTCACATGCTCCTATCTACTGCCAAAATCCTAGAAAGACATGCACCCTTTTACATTTACATCGTTCTTCAAAGATAATAATCAGGGTTCATAGCAAATTTCTTCAAGCATTTTCCAGGCTTTTTCCAGGTCCAGCACGTGATTTTCAAGGATGGGAAACTCTAATATTTTCCTCATCTAATTTTCTCAGATATAATTTTCACTTTGCTAACCAGCAATCAAGCATTACCGTCTCCCATTACCAAGGGTGTTTGCAGATTTCTTTAAAAAGAACTGTTTTTATTTTTTTAAATTCATAAAAGATTGAAAAACAGACATCTTTTTCCAGTTTTTAGTAAATTTGTTCAACGTCAGCGCAATAAAATTTTAGTGACATGGATGGTAATGAATAAAATAAGCTTGATTGACGTATTGATTTAACGATTAACCACGTATATCAACATAAAAGGCTAATAAAATTGTGAATAAAATGCAAAAAAAACCTGTATTATTCGAGTTTGTCTTTTTTGAATGTATTCTGCGTCTGTAGAATCTGACAATGAGCGTTTGTAAATGTTTGAGTAGTTAAGTACCTCTAGTTGGAGTCTGAGCTGCTTTTTTCATTAACTGGGGTTGAAGTTGTAGCTGTAGCCCTCTGCCATAGTCTTTGTCTGGATCGTTGATAATCCTTGACTGTGTGGTATAACTTGAAGCAGGGTATCAGGCATAGAGGTACATTGCAATCTGGGCAGTACATGCAAGTCTGGCTTCTGTTCCCTGCAGCCTTACACACTTTACAGTCTGGTTTGTACCTTGCCCTTTCATATTTATCAATGAAGTGGTGCTCAATAAGTCGTGTTGTTGTGACCTGTGGTTTTGAAGGTGTCACATTGCGTCGAAGAATAGCAGGTTCAATAAGTCATACTGACATCCTGATCTTTGCTTTGATCTTTTTTTGTAGAGTTGGCAGTGTTGTAGGTTATGTGCCCATTGACCATAGCAGTTTCAACTAAGAAATGATATAAAAATAGGATCTGTGTGGGTAGGGGTAGCTTGCACCTAGTTGGCTGAAGTGGTCGACACCTCCCATACTTTTGCTGTATTTTTCTGCAAGCACTGGCTTCTGAATTGTTCTGCCCTAAAGAATTTGTCTTTCTAACTGTCTTGTTTATATTATCATTGGAGTGAACAGTAGATATAAGTTTAAATCTTTTCGTATCATGCAAGGTGACTGTCGGCATGCCTTATCTTCTGTCGCACAAAACACAGGATGATTTGTCTTTTTACAATTTGAGTTGTTTTTTCTTCAGTGCTACAGGAAAATGCTTCCTATTTTCAGCTACTGTTCCAAATGCACCAATCTGAATTTCAGGTCTTGAAATAAAGCTGAAGGCTGAATAAAAACTACCACAGAAGAGAATATGTCCCTTGTTGCGCATGAAATTTGAATTAAAACTATGGTGACTTTTCACTGAAAAAAGAGTCCAAATAATCTCAGCTCTGAGAGTTTCTTCCTTGATCACAAATGATGTCACATCTGTAGGTCTCCTAGTAGTGTTAGACGTTTCTGACGTGTCTGAGGGAGTAGTGTTAGATGGTTTTGATGTTTCTGAGGGAAAAACTGCTCCTTGGAGTTGTGTTCTTTTCTGCTTAAAAAAAAAAAAAATGGAACACACAAATAACTTATGAGTAGGCCTAAGCTACGTAAATTTACCAAGTCAAAGTTCTAAACGCATGAATAATATAGTCAAACAATATTTAACTAGAACAAAAGTTAATATATAGTAATTGGGAGGGTGAAGGTATGATGATATCCTTATAACACTTATGATAAGTGAAAATCTATTAAATATCTAACTGGAAACATCAGGCCTTTACACATACATCCCCTCCCCATCTTTACTATTTTTGTTTGATTTTTTTGTTGGGGTTTGTTTTGTTTTACTGTTTCTGTTTGTTTCGATTAAAAAAAAAATTTTTAAATTATTTTAAAATTTTTAAATAACATAGGCCTGTGCACAAAATTGGTAATTTTCATTTATCCTAATTACAGTGATTTGACAGAAGTGATGCCACTTTCATGTATCGGCGGTTATTCATGTTATCTGGAATTGAAAACATGTAGGCCTAGGCATATCCTAATTATAACCCTGCAGAGGAGAACGGGATATGTCTCTTCATCATAAATATAATGAAAAAGCATTCAAAATATATTTATTTCTAAAAAATGTGGTGAAATGAACAGTAGGACATGGTCTGATAACAGGGTAGGCTATAGGATATGGAATCACCATCAATTTCTATTCCTGACCATCTTAAACTGTGTCAAACATATTCTTGTAAGCAGTTTGTAAACCAAGAAATTTCATTCAAACACTAATTTTGGCCATGGTTAAAAATAAAACTGTAAATAGGCTTACATTGTAACTTACAGATGCAAGTGCAGTAGGCCTATCTATAAACTGCACTTATGTAAATATGTTTTATAAATGAGATAAATGAATTTATTAGGCCTAGGCCTACTTTTTTTTTTTTTTTAATGAAGAAAAATATCCCGTTCAACCTCTAATGGGTTATAATTAGGATATATAGGGCCTAATGTTTTCAATTCCAAATAATATGAACAACTGCTGATATGAGAAAGTGGCATCATATTTAACAAATCATTGTAAATAGCCTACGGACAATAACAATTATGCTTTTACACTAAATTAAAATAAAAATCAAGAAGAAACTCTGAACAAGAATAATAAAGTGGAGGGGTGTAAAGGCCTGGTGGTTCCAGTTATATAACTGACTTTAACATATATTTAATTGACTTTCATCTGTTAAAAGTCATATGCATTGTAAGAACAGCATCAGACCTTCATATTCCCAGCCACTAGAATTTATTACTTACCTCAGTTGAAATGAACGATTTAATACAACTTGAATGCATAGAGACAAGTTCTTGGTGTTATTTTTTTTTTTAAAGTTTTGCATCGTTTTGGCGAGGCGTGTCCCGTTCAACATAGTCGGTTATATTAGGGCACATGTCCAAATATAAAAGACGCTTAGGTCTGAGTTTTCCCAGTAGTTTTCGAGTAACAGACGCGAGCTAAAAATAAATCTGCGTTCACATTAACGCAAATCGCCGAAAATGCAAATCGCCGAAAGTACAAACCGCCGAAAACGTATGGAAATGGATTTAGCGCGCAAAGGGAAGTAAAAATTCTACGGTAACTGAAGTTAAACGAAAAATACCACCAATAACCAAAAATGGACAACTTTCGATTTTGTTTTTTTTCCAGGTCCGATGCGGGAAATTCAAGGCTTTTAGCCATTTTTCCAGGCTTTTCAAGGGCTGGAATTTTTTTTCCTGTTTTCCAGGTTTTTAAAGGTTTTTCCAGATTGCTACGAACCCTGAATAATGGATGGCGCCACCATTTAAAACTTAAAAGTTAATGTCCCCGAAGAACTTTACTTACGGCAAATTTCTCAAAGAACCCTTTAATAAGTAAAATGATAATAAAATTCCTACATACCAATTACCGCTGTTTTTCCCACAGTGGAGACGATAAATCAAAGTTGACCAGCAGGCAATTATTTCTTCATATAGAGACTTGCCCCCAGTTTAACAACTAATTATATACAAGAGAAACACACCGCGGATTACCTCCTACGTATCTGCTAGCTATCCACTCGGACCAATGGAAACGCTTAGAATAATAACATAACTAGCGACCTACGCCAATCAGATTGGAAAATGTGCAGACCGCATGTCCAAAAATTTCATCACGTTACGTGACGTTTTCTGACGCGTCATACAGGCGTGCGCAAAAATAGCGATTTTCGTAAATAACGAAAATCTGCGTGATTCGCGAAAAAGAATCTAGAAGAAAAGAAAACTGGGGCGAGTGTGAAATAACCCTACCATCATAAAACGAACCCATTTAAATTACCAACACAAAAATAAGTCTAGTTAATCTTCCAGCGATGTGGATTCAGAGAATGAAGGTGTTATGTCAGGAAGAGTGGGCGTAGTTCCATCACCTAACATTGATTCTTCAACATCACACCTAGTAAGACCTAATTTAGTTTTACAAGGGAAAGCAAAAACAGGAGTGTGTCGGAAATAAAGAATGGCAGGAGGCAAATGTGGGTGCACTAACAAGGAATAGATTTAATGGAAGAGCAGTGGGTGTGTCAGCAAATTTAAATGAATCATCTACCCCAAATCCAGGGTTTTGAAAGCCTTGTATCATCAGTTGAGTGTATTTCATTTTCTGGATGACACATGGAAAGTAGTTGGAGTATAAACTTGAACCATGTGTGATTTATTTCCAAAATGGATGTAGTTTACAATGATTTGCATCTTGGATTACACAACTGATGGATTAGCTGTCTTCATTTGGTAAGTCTGATATGTGTTTGTTTTGTAACATGTTGTTCTTCATCGTCTCTAACTACTTTATACTCATTAAAAAATGTGTAAAATTATAAACTGAATATATTCAGAATCTTCATTCAATTTCTTTTTCATATATATATATATAACATGACTATATTTATTAAAAACTTTGAAAGAACTGACACTTACATGGTAAAACTATATAAAAAAACTTGTGTTGCAGAACATTTGTGACAATAGAGTGTCTTTCCTTTTCTTGATGCCAAATGAAAAGTAGTTAGAGTATAAACTTAAATCATATTTGTTTTATTTTCAACATGAATTTAGTTTACAACAATTTGTATTTTGGATAACACAACTGATGGATTAGCTGTCTTCAGTGGGTAATTCTGATATGTTTTTGTTTTGGTTATTGTTTCATCACATATTTTCTTCCCAGTCTCCAACTATTTTATACTCATAAAAAAACTTGTAAATTTATAAACTGAATATATTCAGAATTCTCATTCAATTTCATTTTCTTACTTACTTAGTCGTTCCCCTTCTACCGTGAGGTGTAGAGGTTTGGAAGAGAGAGCGCCAGACTATCCTATCGGCTGTCTTCCTCCTGGCCTGGTTCCATTCTAGTCCTCGATCCTTCAAAGATTGTCTAATGTTGTCCTCCCAGCGGACTCTGGGTCGTCCTCGGGGTCTGGATCCTTGGCTGTTTGTTTCCCATGCTTGTCGTGGTATCCGATCTTCTCCCATTCTGCAGAAATGGCCAAACCATCTTAATTGGGACTGTTCTACTTGGGTCTGCAGGGGGTAGGATTTAAGGCCTTGACGTATCGTCTGGTTGCGTACCATGTCTCTTCTTGTTACTTCAACCACCTTCCTCAGATACCTCATTTCTGAGGTTTGGATCTGGCTTTTATGGGTTGTAGTCATTGCCCATGACTCGCATCCGTATGTCAAGACTGGGACATAGGTGGAGCGGTATACAGCCATCTTCGTTTTCTTACCAACCTCTCTCTTGCTGAGGAATCCTCGATTTATGGCCTGAAAAAGTCTCCCAGCTGCTGCTTTTCGAGTGGCCAACTCTTCTTTGATGCCTCCCTTTCGGTCTATAATAGCTCCGAGGTATTTAAAGTGGTTGACCTGCTCCAGGACCTGTTCTCCCAGCTTAATCTGATGTTTTCTTCCTTCTCGTGATATCACCATGGATTTTGTTTTAGAGCTGCTTATGACCATCCCTCTCTTCTCCAGCTCTTCCTTCCAGACTTGCAGGTTGGATTGGAGATGTGCCTCTGATTTAGCAATCAGGGCAACATCATCAGCAAATGCCAGCTCCGAAATATAGACCTGTCTCATCTTCCAGTACCCCACTGAATACTTTCTTGTTCTCTCCTTACATGCCTAGATGACATCGTCCATAAGGAGTATGAAGAGGTAAGGTGATAGGATATCACCTTGTCTTACACCAGTAGTGGTCCTGAACTCTTCCGACTTATGGTTTGCTGTCCTCACATAATTTCTGCAAGACTTGTAGAAGCTCTGTATAGCATGAATCAGAGGTGCTGGAATATTCTTCTTTGCCAAACAGTCCCAAAGTTTGCTCCAGGGGACCCTGTCAAACGCCTTTTCCAGATCTATGAAAAAAAGATGCATCTCACTCTTATACTCAAGGGCCTTTTCACTCAGCTGTCTGAGTGTGAAGATTAGGTCTTGAGTACTTCAGTTTGCTCAAAATCCGCACTGGACCTCATCCAATTGTGGCTCAGCTAGGCGTCGGAGTCTCTGCTCTAGGATTCTAGAGTAGATTTTACCAGGGACACTGAGAAGGGATATGCCTTTATGGTTTCCACACTGTCGATTGTCACCCTTTTTGAAAATTGGTGTTATGATGGCAATCTCCTAATCCTTTGGTATGGTCTTGTTGTACCACGCTGCCTGTAAAACCCTTAAGAGTAATAGGTCGCCTGATGCTCCCATGAACTTAACCATTTCTGGTGTTATACCATCATGCCCTGTTGCTTTGCCCATCTTGATTTTCTCCAGTGCTGCCTTCAGTTCTTCCATCTTTATGTCATCTTCACCATCATTGGTTTTCTCTTCTGTGCTAGTGTTTATCATTTCTGATGCTTCACCATGCTCACCATCCAGGAGTTCTGAGAAATATTCTTTCCATCTTCCCATTACTTCCTTCGGGGCAGTAAGCAATTTGCCTTGCTTGTCCTTTATAAATTTGAGAGGGCATTGTTTTTCCTTCCTCATGTTCTTTAGGGTCTTATAGAACAATTTCTGGTTTTCTTGTGCATCTTTTTCTAGCTTTTCTCCAAATTCTTCCCAGGACTTCTGTTTTGCTGCTAGCACTTTGTTCTTTGCTTCTGTTCTGAGTGTCACATATTCTCTATATTTTTCCATTTGTCCTGTTGTGTTTTTAGCTCCTAAGTATTGTTTCCATGCCTTTTTCTTCTCTCTTATTTTCTCTTTGACTTCCTCTGTCCACCAAGGTGTCCTCTTTCTCTTGTTCCCAAGTCGGACTTCACCGCATGCTTCTGCAGCAGCTGTCTTTATGATATCCTTGAATTTAATCCAGAGGGTTTCCAAGTCATCAGGTCGTTCTTCTGTGTTGCTCACCGCTGCAGCAATAAGCCCCTGATATCTGGTCATAATTTCTGGCTCTCTCAGCTTGTAGGTCCTAATGCTCATTTCTCCTGCTCGTTTACTTGGTTTCTTGCGTGATGTTGGACAGTTCCTAGGCTGAGCAACTCTTTCAGTTGTTCTTTTGATTGTTAGCAGGTAGTGATCACTTCCAATCTCTGGCCCCCTCCAGACTCTAGCATCTCGGACATATTTGAATGAGCTTCTCTGAACAATGGCATAGTCGATCACTGACTTCTCATTCTTTGTTGGTTCACATCTAGTGTATGCATGTATGCGCTTATGGGGGAACTTTGTGTTTGTAATGATCAGATTCTGCTCACTGCAGAATCTAAGGAGTCGCTTTCCATTGTCATTGAGAGTATCTTCTCCATATCTTCCGATAACTCCACCCCATCTAGCATGGTCATTTCCAACTCTGCCATTAAAATCTCCGAGCATGATAACTTCATCTAGGCAGTCATCCACTGTCCTTTGAAGCAGCTCGAAGAATTCCTCCTTGACCTCTGCTCTCTCATCCTCATTTGGCCCATACACTATGACCAGGTTGACTATGGTTTCTCCTTCTTTTAGTTTAACAACCATAATGCGCTCCGAGACAAAGTTCCATCCCTTGATACTATCTTTTTGATTTTGGGCCACAATGCAACCCACGCCCCCTTTAGCTCTTTCAGACATGGGTACACCACTGTAGAGCAGCGTGTTGCCATCGAGATCCATGACTCCTTGTCCTTTTTTCTTTGTTTCCGTTATAGCCAGGATTTCTAGTTTTGCTTTCCTCATCTCTTCCACCAGCTCCTCTTCCTTCCCATTTATACTTCTTGTGTTCCAAGTTCCATAAGTCGTAGTCCGTAGTCCGTTCCAGTTCATCGCCTTTAGAATCAGTCCAGTTTTCTCTCTTGTGTTGCTAGTAATCATGATTTAAAGCAAACAGGTGATTGGCCTGTTGTGCCTTTGCATGGTGGAGGGGCTGCCTCCTTACGGCCTCCATGCAGGCCGCCCTCCTCCTTTTTCATCCGAGCTTGGGACCGGCATTGGCGGAGTTCAATTTCATTTTCACATATATATAATATGACTCATCAACTCATCTCAACCCATAGCCCACCATGGGTTGTAGGGGTGCCATGGTGGAAGCATCAGCAGACAGGTTCCTCCACTGCTCTCTATCCTCAGCAATGCGTGCAAGTGTGGAAAAACCGTGCCCTGTCCATTCTTTGATGTTTTTAGCCCAGGATTTTCTTTGCCTTCCTCTTCTCCATTTACCATCATTTTCATGACGAGTTACGTGCCCAAACCAGGCAAGCTTTCGACGTTTCACTACTGACAAAAGTGGTTCTTTGTGGCATGCATACGTGTTTAGTTTCTTTCTAACATAGACATTTGTTTTGTGCTCTTTATAGCAAATGCGCAAAATTCTTCTATAACATTTATACTCAAAAGCCTGAATTCTTTGCTACCCTGAGTTGCTAAAAATTCCTTGCATAAAACATGGGAAAACCCCTACATCCTCAAAGAGTTAAGCAAGTTTAATTAAAATTTGTAAATTGATTTAATTCTCTAACAAAGGCTCACTCGCTGCTTAGTATCAAATGTTACACTGTACAGATATTGTAATCAAGTTTAACTTATGTAGCCAAAATATGAATTTAAAATAATAACATTGCTATTATACATACCTTTCTCATCTCCAAATAAGCATAACTGTTGTTTACTTTCTGGCATGTCCATGAAGTCAGTATACTGTATCTCAGTTTGAGTACAACTGTTGTCACAATCAGTCTGAAACAAATTTTAATCAATTCAGGCATTTATGACACATAATCATCATAACTTGTAGCTCCCTTAACAGCTTAGGCATTCAACAAATGCATGCCAACTCCTCTTGTTGTATACTATCAGCTCAAGGTGTCTCCATGACTGACCTTTATCTTTGACTTTTGTATCCAGTTCTCTACTATGTGTGCTTTTTAGTCTCCCAAAAACTCTTTTACCTTGGACATTTCAAAATGCTATAAACTAGAGCTATATAATTGAATGGCCTTGACACTGGAGTTGAAGATTGAGATTTTTGTGTTGGACTTAATTTCTCTTTGTACATATACAAATATACAGAGCACACATTTATTTTCTACATGAAATAAGACTCTATAAGGTCACAGTGAACTTTCAAACACAGAAAAACCATTTGAATTGTTTGTGTCAAAATTAAATAAATAAATAAAACACTGAAATAAGAAACAAGCATGTCTAATAAGGCCCCTTGTAGTTTTTGGGATCTCTGATGAGACAAAGAAAGAGGCTATTATTGCTGCCTCAGGATGTTGTACAAGGCACTTTTATAAGGCTGATCAAGAGGCTGGCAACATCATCATGGCAAACAAATAGCTACAGAAACCATCACAGTAAGAGCTTGTGAATCTTCAGTGTAAGCTACCTGCAGTAGTGGTTCTATCCTCCATAGGGGGTGACATATAAGGTCAATGACCTGTCTGATATAGTTTGTCTAAACAATGGTACATACAGCATATAAGAATAATTAACTGTCTGATATAGTTTGTCTAAACAATGGTACATACAACATATAAGGATAATTAACTGTCTGATATAGTTTGTCTAAACAATGGTACGAGTACATACAACATAAAAAGACCATTAGGACTTGCAGCTGACTTGCACCGTGCTATCTGGACAATGCTTTCTATTTCTTGTTTTGTTGGAGGCTTGGTGTTGAATGCAGCTCCTGACTTACTAGGCCACATAAGGCCTGCCATGCTGCTGAGCGGCTCATCTTTGCAACCATCTGAATAGGCCATTCTAAGGTGTTCTTCTAGATCTTCTTTCCCAATGTTTAATGTTCCCGACCGTGGCTGTTCAAACAGTTCTTTGGCAAACTTGAAGGGCTCCCTGAAGAATCTTTCCCTATCTCTCAGCGTTTTCCTTCTTTTCCTACACAACCTTCCTGGTTAAGGTCTTCTAACATCTTACCCATTGTAGAGGAGCACTGTTGATCTATCACTGATTAGGTCCCAAACCCCTTTTTCATTCTGTAGGTTTTCATACCTTTCTGAGTAGAGAATTACCTACCACAGGCACATGTAAATTCCAGCCGTTTGTCAGAACTCAAAGTCCATGAAACTGTGGATTCATCATTCTTCCTTCCCCCCCCCCTTATTTTAATGAATCCTGGGGGGCATCTATAATTTTTGGTCCTGTAGCAATTGTTTACAGGGTGCCAACCCGGTCAGCCAGTTCCTATTCTTTCACAGTGTCATCTGTCTTTCCAGAAGTCCATCAGTCTTTTCCCAATTGTTAATGGTCTAACCATGTAATTATGATAGGAAACTCTATACAGCACGATAAAACAGGAGACAATCTGATCATCAGAAATTATACTGTCTAAACAACGATACATAAAACATCCCACCTCAGTATTAGCATCAAGATTCTGGAAGCCTCTATTATACTCCTGCTTACATTCATCAGAACCTGGATTTTGAATACAGTACAAGACATATTTTTATTATTACATACATTCTGACTGGTTCTTTAATGAATTTTAACAATCAGTTATGGCTATTATAAAGTACAAGAATGTTTGACCAACAAAAAAATATTGCCTATAGTTGCATAAACTCAGTAAAATGCTTACTGACATAACAACACACTTACAAGAAGAGTCTTTGAAAGTTTAGACTATTTTTTCTTAACTAGAGGTTGTTGTTGTTTATGAACAAGGGTTGCTGAGCTTGTCACCCTTTTGCAGCCAATGCCAATTTCAATGTTTTCTACATCAGTTTAATTTGTCTCCAGCTCTCTTTTCCATGTGTTTTTTAGTCTACCTCTGCCTTTCTTTCCCTGCGGATGTCAGAACAAGGACCACCCTGTAATGCTATCAACAGGTTTCCTATCCATCGCCCAGTGTCTTTTTCTCATCTTTTGTTCCACTGGCACTTGTCTAGTTCTTGTCATCAGTTCCACATTTGTGACTTTATAATACATTTCAAACCTTATATTCTATGCAAGCTTCCATTTATGAAAGGCAGTAACCTATTTTGTTGTTCTGCATCTTTCTGAGCCATACAATAGGACTGACTTGACATTTGAGTTGAAGATTATCTGCTTTCTTGTTTTTTTCCTGTCTTCTATCTTGTTTATGGTTTCTGTTGTTATCGATGCTTTGTGATGATGTTCTCTTTTTCCCAGCACCTCTCCACATGTCTTGTTCCATATATTTTTTAGTTGTTGCCAGTGGTCTTCCGTATTGGCTTCATCATCCAGTTGTTGGAGTAATTAGTATGTGTTGGAAACTGTGATTGAAACTTTGTCTCTTATTTCTTGATTTCTTAGATAATCCACATTATACACAATTTTATGAGTTTCATTTTTGTTTTTGCTAACAGAAGATGGTGATCTGATTCTGCATCTGCTCCTCTATATACCTTTACATCAAGTAATCATGATCTATACTTCTTATTTATGGCCTGGTGATATCCATGTTACCCTATGTATTATTTTATGTGGGAATATGCTTCCCCCCTAAAGCCAGTTGATTTGAAGCACAGAAGTTTATTAATAGTTCCCCATTCTAGTTCATCATACTAATCCATGTGTCCCAATGATTTCTTCAAAGCCGGTGTTGTCTGTTCATATTGTTGCGTTTAAGTCCCCCATCAAAATTGTGGTTGTTGGGGAGCCAATAGCTTTCTTCTTTCTGTGGAATGTCCTGGGCAAGTGAGCAGCACAGTCTGGGCTACCTCAATGGATGGGTACAGTAGTGGAAATTAGGTTTAAGTGTTGGGGTTTAATTATTGTATGTGCTTGGTGAGTCTGGTGTATTCTGTTCTTAGTTGGAAGACCCAACTTCTGATGGTGGGTGATGTGCCAGATATTTAGAAAGAAATTATTATAAACCCTGTACAATAAACAGATCTCAAATGTATTTTTATGAAAAATAACACCAACAGTGTTAATTTAATGTATATATTGTACTTCACACACTAACCTTGAGTATTGGTGCAAATTACATTTTAAAATTAAGTTTATGTTCACAGCTGTATGAAATAATGCTAGACATTAAGCATAAAAGCACTCATGTTTTATGTGTCTGTAGAGACAATTTCCTAATTGTACTGGCACACTACTGCACAAAGTATAAATAAAATAAAATTTTTCTTTTCATTTAATACAAGAAGACATATTTTTACCTATATTTTTTTTTGCATTTCTAGCATATTTTGTGAGCTAGAAGATAATAGGGCACATGGTTTCTTCAGATGCCGTAAAGGGGTGGGGGACTTCTAGCAAGTTTTGTGAGCTAGAATAGGGCACATGGTTTCTTAAGATGCTGTAAAGGGGTGGGGGACTTCTAGCAAGTTTTGTGAGCTAGAAGATAATAGAGCACATGGTTTCTTAAGATTCCGTAAAGGGGTGGGGGACTTCTAGCAAGTTTTGTGAGCTAGAAGATAATAGGGCACATGGTTTCTTAAGATGCTGTAAAGGGATGGGGGACTTCTAGAAAAAAATAAGAAGCACTGGTTCAGACAGAGAAATACTTTGAAAATTGATTCAGCTCTATGACTCAGATCACAGACATACACTCAATCAAACATGAATAACTCTTCACTAAATTTTCAGAATGCAATACATTTGTCAGGTTAAAAAAAGGATTTGCATCATCTGTGTTAGCAGTATCTCAAAATACCAGCATGTTAACAACTGTTTCAGATTTTGACACATATATTTGATTTTGAAATTGAAAAAAAAAAAAGGAAAACAAAATCCAATTTCTGGATAAAAAAACAAAAAACAAAACAGGAAATAAATAATAGATTTTAACTGAATACTCTTTTTAATTCTTGATAAATACTTAGATTTAGCTAAGTGAGTTAAATTGACAGACCCCTCTTAAAATACTTCATGTGCCATAAGCAATTGGTTATCACACCAGTGGGTTACTAAGGGAGTAACAACTACTGTTATCTTCCAGGCAGGTCATAAGAGGTGACTATGGAGGGTTGGACATGGGACCAGTTATCACATCCTGTAGACAATGTTTAATCACAAAAACTTTACCGAGTAATTTGTATAACATCTCTGTAGAGGTGTCCATTTCTGCTTTGATAGCCTTTACTGGAATGTCATCAAGACCAGCTCCTTTTCCTTCTGTTAGAAGCTTTATGTCTTTCTTTATTTCTTCCTTAGTTGATTTTTCACAGTTGACTTGTAGCTCCTTAATGGCTGGCTGGAAGTCTGGGGGATTTTGTGGATCCAGTTTGTTGAGAAGTTGAGTCTGTTTTGTGGAACTGTCTGGGAGAGAGAAGAAATACCACCAGAAGGATCTCTGATTAATCTGCCTAAGAAGGGAGATTTTCTAAAGATTTACAAGTGCATTAATTACATGTGAATAATTGTATTATTAGTTCCAGGAAAAATATTTAACAGGTTCATCCTCAAAAATGAAAGCATCTCTGGGTAGAG